>LOJH01020342.1:10002-12502 GCA_001685095.1 Ellobius talpinus
CATACATACATACATACATACATACATACATACATACATACATACATTCATATACATACATACATACATCTTTTTAAAAATGTGTTTCCTTTCCATGTTATTTCTTTTTTTGCCATAACAAGAGAGCTTTATTGATTCCATTGTTGGGGTGGCAGTTAGTGAACCCCAAAGAGGGTCACAAGCTCCTTATAAGCACAGTTAGGAGACTATCTGGGGCTGATTGGAGAAGGAAAGCTTAGTATGGGGGCTGATTGGTGGAAGGTTCTAGTAATTAGGGACCTTCCATCAACAGGGTAGGGAAAGCTATCTTTAGTCTTCAGAAGACTGGCGGTGGGGGATGCCTGCTGAACCAGCAAAGAGATTTTGGGGGCCTGTTTGGTCAGCAGAAGGGACTGTGGAATGCTAGCAGTAGCCTTGGTTTGTCTGAGGACTGTCTGTTTAGGTCTGTCACATTTTAGTGAACCAAAACTAAGGCTTAGATTTTTGTCTAGGAAAAGCATGGTCTGCCTCCCAGCTTTCTTGGAATCCATGACTTACTTCAGTGTAACAATTCTGTTCCCATAAACCACTGAAGAGACACACAGCAGGGATATCACTAATGACTGGACAGACAGGTCATTTTCCTCTTTACTGCAAACAGACCCAAAGATCGTCTGCTTATCATAGGTACAGCATCAATGACATATTGTGCAGACTATTGTAGGAAATAAGACACTATAGGGCTGCCTTGTGGCACGGAGTGTATCCATGAGCTCTGAATAAAGCTGAAGAAATCTCTCATTGAGGACATAACCCTGAGGATCATAGCACTCCAGAGGTGCAGGATAATGCTCTATACTCAATCACCCTTTTCAGGTTCACTGTATGTTGTAGATAATTACATTCAACACTTTCTGACAGAGTCGTTGGTATGGGGTTTGCCTGAGGTGAGGGGTTGATGCTTGCCTGAAGAAAGATCTTCAGAGGATTGTTGTATTCCAGAGGCCATTTTGAGAAGAACAAGGCTACTTCAATAAATGAAGGCAAACAAAGAGAATTCAAGCCCTTCAGTCCCATCAGCAAACCTGGACCACACAAAACCATGTTATTTCTTTAAGCAACCTTGTTGAAGTCCTGCACAACATACCCATTTATATATCATGGGCCGAAAATTAGCCACAGAGATTAATAGCTTTTTGTTCCTAAAGAGGAAAAGGAGACTGGGTATTGGAGACCAACCAGCATTGTGTTTAACAAAAACCTAACAAATGTAAAATCTTTGCTTTGCAAGATCTCTCAGCCAATCACTATCCCATTGTGGATAGTATGGATCTTAGTTCTGCTTTCGATAGTGTTTTGCCTTCAAGAGTTCTGATGTTGTGAATAGTTTCCTTTCTTTTATCTTTTCTAAAATATTGATTAACATGTTGAAGTAGAGAGACACCTTCTTCCTGGTAGACACTGCACCATTTTCATCAGCATCCTTTGTGTAGAAATTTTCTACTAGTTGCTAATTATATTTGCTTCTAACTTATAATTGTCCTCAAGGATTATGCCCAAAGGTTTCTTCCAAGGCAAATTCACATCATTTTGATGAGCTGCTGATGCTGTCATGGTTTTATAATTATGTTGGCCCTTAGACAGAGAAATTATGGAATCTGCCCCCTTTGACTGGTCATTTCAGCAAAAATAAGTCTTTTTCTTCATTTTATTCCATAATCAAGTTGCTCTAGAGGATGAATAACACACACACACACACACACACACACACACACAGAGCTTTCCTAAACTGTGACTATATAATGATCCTGGTCACGGGGTATCTAAATATCAATTCTACATTTAGCATTAAGTTACTAAATGTACTTTGCTGATAATTGTTAACTAGTTAGAACTACCAAGGTAGACATCCTCAAAAAGAAAAAACCCTACTATGGAAACTTAAATGAGGAATTGTGATCACTCATACTGGAAAGAAATGGAAGCTCACCCTTTCAACAAAGTAGAAGATCCAGACCCTGCTTCAAATAGGCCTGTATTCTGATGGGGATGTAGACCTTGCTTCTAATAGGCCTGTATTCTAATGGGGAGGTAGGCCCTGCTTCTAATAGGCCTGTATTCTAATGTGGGAGGTAGGGAAATCCAAATTACCCAGATAACAGTGGTCAAAGGGAAAAGGAAACAGCAACAGCTTTGTGATATTAGAGCTTCCAATCAATAAGGTGGAAAAGATAATGGAGTGGTGAAGGAAGTCACTATTTGACTAGAGCATTGGTTCTCAACTGGGGCACATTCCCCCTCTTGACCCCAGTACATTTTGAATGGTCATACTCAGGGTGGGTATGACTGCTTTAAGCATCCATAAAAGGTGTAGAGGTAAAAGGATACTGCTAAACCGCCTCTGTTGCTTAGGGCAGCCCCCAGTGCTAAGAATGGTTGCACAGTTCGGCGAGTCAATAATGCCAAGGTTGAGAATCTTTAGAAACATTAATGTTAAGTATGTCAAACCTAGAGATGACTA
>LOJH01020342.1:17502-20794 GCA_001685095.1 Ellobius talpinus
GGGTACAGCAAGGAACTACAGTAAGGCACTGTCCTTACTGTAGAGTGTGGGAACTTACACTCCCAGTATAAGGAGACTGATGATAAATAAATAATTAAATGGTATGGCAAGTGGTCACAAAATACAGTGAAGAATGCAGCTGTGTGAGGAGGAAAGGGACTGATAGATTATGTAAAGGGGTTAGGGACGTTCGTGGAACAGTAATATTGACAAGAGGCCAGAATGTGAGACAGTAACCATAGCAGATACATGGGGGAAGAGATCAATGTAAGGGCCCCAGAACACAGGAAGTAAGGGCTGAAGATGTAGGGTGTTTGGCCCATTTAAGAAATAACAAAGAGGCCATGTGGCACAAGATGAGTGAATAATGGGGAAAGTATTGAATATAGTGAGAGAAAAGGTTCAGGGTGCTGAGACAGACACTAAGGGCCATATGATCCAGGTTAAGGACTTTGACTTTGACTAGGAGAGATGAGGAAAGTAGTTTCTGCTTGACCGGAAGGGATAGGGATAGCAGGGATGTTTATGGTAACTTGGTAGGTCCAAGATGCATTTTGAAGTTAAAGCTGGTAGGATTAACTGTTTGACTAATTTTTCTCTTGTATTAATTATGTAGAAGAGTTTGGAGTCCTTGCAGTCTAATGATTTTGAATTTAGGACTTCTGCTATATAGCAAATGTAAGATTCTTCCTGAGTGTCATACATGAATGGTAGTATGTTTTTTTAACAGACTTTTGGAGAACTGTGAGTTATGCTTTACTTTCAGGTCATAGCTGAGTCAACAAGGAAAATTTTCTTGACCAAAGATAACTCCCATAAACAAATACACACCCACCTACCTACATGTACATGGGCAGATCCTGGAATGAGCTTTTTCTGGGATGTGTATCTTTTGTCTATCTGCAGGTGTGTGTTGAAGGTATGGTAGAAAGTAATTAACAACAGCTATGCTAATTTTTAGTAAATCCTGCATGTAAGTAGTTGCAATACAAGTTAGATTGGTTTGAACTGTAAGATATAAATGCATTATGAGTTGGAGGTATCTATCTTCTGTATGCTTCTATACAGAAGCTGCAGGATCTGGTCCCTATTACTTCCCTGTGCAATCTATTTGGCAGGTACTCTTAGTGTTAGGGAGACCAGCCTTTGAGAGAAGGTGGTATTCCTTCTTACTTTGAAAGAGTAAGTTAAAGTTGACTATTTAGAACAAACTATTTGTGGTTTGATTAGGTATCAGACTCTAGTTGAGTAGTCCCAAGCAATGCTCTTCTTTTAGGTTAGTCATAGGTTAAAAATAGAAAAAAATGTCTTTGAAGGCACACCTTGAACTTAAGAAAATGTTGGGAGCTGGACATGTCAGCACATGCCTGTAATTCCTGGCACTTGGAGGGTAAAGGCAAGAGGATTGGGAGTTCAGGGCTTTCCATGTCAATATAGAGAGTTGGAGGCTATGTTGAGACCCTGTCTTAAAAGACACCCCACCCCCTGCTGAGATTTAGAAAGGTTACTGGACTTGTCCTAGGCCATTCAGCTAGCTGGTAAGTGGCATGCAGGTTTTCAGTATTTAAGCCCCTTGATCTAATACTAATTTTCATTCATGTGTTTTCAAGTATTAATTGTTGGTGGGCTTAGAATCCTGGATTCTGCCTTGCTGTAGATGACTTTGTAGAACTAAGCATAGATATTTCAAGTAAGACAATGGTGCTTTAAAAGTAATTGATTACAGAGTTAATACTAATGAGACATGATGAAATAGAATTAATGTGGTATGACTTCCTAGAAAGTAAGAATGTTGATCCAGATCTTTAAAATTGTGAATGTTGATTGGATAGCATAACAACTCTGATAATCAGGTTTTACCATCATTTCAGTTCACGGTAAAAGAATGATAATGTTCCTTCTAGGTTCTTCAGTTGAAAGCAACTATTGAGACCTTTTAAGAATGTATGAAACAGTAACATGAAGACCCTAAAAAATAAATAGCAAGATCAGAGATGAAGACCAGGCTTCAAGTACTAGCAAATGAGAAGTGTGTTTATCATTTTCTGGCTGAATGAGGCATATCCCAGAACCAGATTTGAGCACCAGGTTACATAGAGGACTCCAGAAGCCAAGGGCAATCCTGTCATGCAGAGACCATCAGTTTTATTCTTCATTCTGTCATGACTCAGTCCCTAAGTGATCTTGTAGTGGCAAACAAGCTGAGAAGCGTGTTAGAGCTGGAACTCTGAGAGATTGTGTTCCTCTCCCAATCTACTGGTTCTGATTATAGCACACTTACAGAAGTACATGACAGACTTGAGTAATTACAAAAACATCTTTCTGGTGCGGGACTGAATTAAAGGTATCCAGAAGCTGAATATGGCACATACCTGTCATCCTAACACTCAAGAGTCTTATGGCAGGAAGATTACAAGTTTTTCTTAGATTTACTTCTTTTTATGAATATGAGTGTTTTGCCTTTGGTATATATGTACACCACATGCATGCTTGGTGTCTGTATGGATGAGATTAGGGAATTGGATCCCCTGGAACTGAAGAAGGTTGTAAGCTACCACCATGTGGGTGCTAAGAACTGAACCCAGGCCTTCTGCAAGAAAAATAAGTGTTATTAACCACTGAGCCATATCTCCTGCATGGAAAATTACAAGTTTAATGTTATCAGAAACTAGCAACAACAACAAAAAAGTTAAGTATAAATGAAGAGGAGAGGTTATAGTAGTGGTAATAAGGTGAATCACAGAAAATACTTCTAGGAAAATGGGCTCATAGAATTGCTTATAAACAAGCTCCTGAGGAAAAATAGTGCAGTTCTAATCAGCATACCAAAGACTTGAGAACTTAAATAAAGGTCACCACTCAGAACTTCAGTAAACTACTAAGAGAGTGCATACATGCACATAGAACATCCCAAAACAGTATAGAAGTTCCCTTTTTGAGATTATATTTTCTGGTGCTGGAAATTGAATCTAGGGACTTGTTTATGCTAAGCATGTAATCTACCACAGAGCTACATCCCCAGTATTGCTCCAAAAGATTTAACAACTGAAACTGAACTAGCACCCATGCCACAAAAAAGTAGAGCTCACAGACCTATGCTAATAAAGTTGGTCTCTTACTAAAATTGATAATACTGGCCTGTGGGTGTAGCTTAGTGGTTTAGTATGTGTTTAGCTTGTGTGAAAGAGAAAGAGGGAGATGTCATTATTTTTTTCTGCTGTGTAGTACTCCATTGTGTAATTTTCCTTATCCATTCTTCGGTCGAGGGGCATTTAGGTTGTTTCCAGGTTCT
>LOJH01020343.1:0-12369 GCA_001685095.1 Ellobius talpinus
ATACACACAGACAGAATATTGTGTACATAATAAATAAATAAATAAATATTTTTTTAAAAAAAGAAGATGCTAATAAAACACAAGTGCTATAATAGGAAAAGGGGAAAATAAGGAGGAGACTTAAGTGGTGAGAGAGTAAAGCATATCAAAAATGAGTGGGAGAAATAAATAACACTAATGATGGTTTAATTTGAATTAACCCACATTGAGAGCTAACGCTCTCCCCAAAAGCCATAAAAGCCCAGCCCCAGGTGGGGAATATCTCCCTTTGAGTTGTTGGCAAGGAGCAGTCAAGACACTCCCAAAATGATACAGGCTACTGTCACTGCTCTTGGTTGTTGCCTGGCAGAACTTAAGGATAAGACTTTTGTGGAAGACAGCACATAGTTGGGTCACAGGGCTTGGGAAAACCAAGCTGGTACTGACTATAAACCCTCCTCCTAGATGGCTAGCTTTCATATTGTCAAAACATGCTATGCAAACTGCTTGTCTAGAAAAGTTATCAGCAGTCCTATCCACCTAGAAATCCTGTGAACTACTATAGTGCCTGGTCCAGTGAGATATGTTCAATGGTGCAATAGTGGCGCCAATATCTTGGGGGTAACCAATAGCTCTCTGATTGAACTTAAAGACCACTCGATCAGCAGTAACTCATGCTAGATACTGTAAACCTATTTAAGAATCTGTAGCTGTAGAAATCATGGATCCTAGAAGAGAACATACTACTGCCATTTTGCTGCCATTTTTGTTTTCAACCACCTTCTAACTACTTATCCTTATGAATAAGTGCTGTTTTCACCCATCATCAAAGAAGATTCTTTTTGTAGTAGGTGAAGGCTATTACAGGGATATACAACTGGCCAAAATGCAGTGAGTAAGTGACTGTGGAGTTCTCATCCCTAAATGGGACATCTATGACATAACCCCTACATCCAAGGCTCAAGAAACATCTTGGAAGCAAAATTTAAAAGGTTGCAAGAGCAACCAGGGGAACTTTTATGAAATAATGTCTTCTGAACATGAAAGGAATGTTGTACTCATAAACCCTCAACAATGTGGTTACTTACACAAAATCATAACAGTCAATGTGGAGAAGGGCACACAAGGCTTTACACCCGATTGAAGAGCTATAGGCAGTTGATGGCTGCTGATGGAAGAGAATGTGTGTGTGTGTGTATGTGTACAGATGTTGATGTGATTGTGCCTCAGCCTATGAGTGTAGATGTCAGAGAACAACTTGCATGTGTCCCTTCTCTCCTTTTATCCTGTGGACTGTGCAGGAAGCAAGGAGGTCTTTGTGCTCACAGATAAACACTAGAGGAATCTGAAATGCTAAACACATAGGGCTGTTCCTTCAAAGGAAGGCATGCACAGTCTGTTATCTGCCCAGAAGGCTGAAAATGGAGTTGACTAATAGTTTGGTGACTTTCACACTGGCTGGGTCGTCAAGACCACGCAGAATCCTCCCCAAGACCCTTATTGTAACCTTATTTTTGCCAGTCATTCTATAGAACTTGTATTTTGAATCAACACTGGTTACTTAGTTGTATTGAACTGAACTGACTTCTTACTTCCCTCAGACCATTACTCTGCTGGCCATGGTGGTCTCACAGACCCCTCCCACAAACCCACATCCCCACCCTCCACCCCCCCAAGTCTCAAGGTTCCAGAGATCAACCTCAGGTCATCCTGCCTCGTGGCAATCTTCTTTACCTGCTTAGCCATCTCCCTAGCTCCACATTTCTATCTGGATATATTTTCCTAATTACAAGTTTTCCAAGAAGACAAAAAGAGCTCTATGTGTAAACTGAAGCCTGTGTGTCTCATCTGCCTGACTCTCACTCCCTGACGCAAATGTATTCGCTGAAAATAGATGTGTGCACTCCAGATGTGTTTCTCTGAGTACAGTCAACAAACAAAGGGAAGCATTTAGCTAAAATACATACCATCCAAAATTATAACCATTATATACTTACTCTTTTACATTCTTCCTATTTCACTTACCATTATAGCTCAGATTTTCATTGACATTAAATAACTAGTGCTTTATAGTCCAAAATAGGACTTTCTGTTTTAAATACAGGATCTCTTGTAATCCAGGATAGCTATGTTCTTGAAGATGGCCTTGAAATCAGAACCCTCCTGCCTCTGCATCTTGAATGCTGAGATAACAAATATGCATCTCCTTGCCCAGGTCCAAATATTGCTTTAGCTCACCTATGTCTTAGTAAGTCAGCTTGCCTAACATACTGCAAATGGAAACTCAATATAGTTTGCAAATATTCTATTGTTCCCTAACTTTTGAGTATTTTCCTGCCATCCACAATACTTACTTAACTATTTTTTATATTTTGTTTAAAATTATTACATTTTCACAGTATTTTATGTAGACCAAACTGATCTTGAACTCACTATGGAGCCAAGGACCACCTTGCACTCCTGGTCCTGCTGCCTTTATCTAGCAAGTGTTGAGAAACATCGTGTCTAGTTTTAAGGTTTTAAGGTTTTCAGTAATATTAATACTATTTTTTTGGTTTTTCTAGACAGTGTTTCTCTGTATCTTTGGAGATATTATAAAAATGAAACAAAATGTATTGGTGGAGATAAGAAGAAAGTGGGACACTTTTGTATTTTTGATGTGAACAAATGGGGCAGCCTCTTTAGAAAACAGTATAGCAGCCCTTGAAAAATTAGACATAGAGGTAACACATAATCCAACAACTCTCCTTCTAGGCATATATACTGAAAAGAAATAAGAGCAGAGATCCAAGTGACGTAGTTTCCCATCTATGGTCATAGTAGCAGGGCTCTGTCCTCCCCACTGATATACCTCTCCCGGACAATGTGAATGCATTTAATTCCACTGAAGGGTGCTCGTGGAAGTGAGTAAAAAGGCCATTTCTAAGGTATTTATAGTTATAAATAAGAAAGGAACAAAATTGAGCATGTATATTATCAGAACTTGAGCTTTCCCTGGGAAGTATCCCATGCCAGAACCCAGGACCCAAAGGAAAACCTTGACTGATTTCAGCTTCAGTGGCTGGGCATAGCTTCTCCTAGCTCCCAGGTCCTGGGCAGATAACAGGCTTGCATGCCTTCCTTTGAAGGAACAACTCTATGTGTTTAGCATTTCAGATTCCTCTAGTGTTTATCTGTGAGCCCAAAGACCTCCTTGCTTCCTGCACAGCCCATAGGATGAAAGGAGAGAAGGGACTCATGCAAGTTGTTCTCTGACATCTACACTCATAGGCTGAGGCACAATCACATCAACATCTGTACACACACACACACACAGAGTAAATAAATAATAAATGTAAAAATGATTTTAAAATGTAAAAATGAAAATGTAGCCAAACTGACAAAAGTTATGGTCATCTATTATATTTTGGAAGTGTGTATATAATATATTGACTTGTTGAACAAAGAATGTTTAGATTAAAACCATTATTTTGGTAGTTTATCTTTGGGTGTATTGTCTGTCTCAAACTTTTTCCAACATAATTGTGCAGTTTTCTCTTCGGTTCAGGTAGGAAGTGAAAGTCTAGTTTGGGGCTTAGAGACTGTAGAAAATCTTGTGTTTAGAGCATCGCTGCCAGTGGATTATAAATTCTAGAAAGATCCGCCTTAAGTCACCAGTCTAAGCCCCTCCTTTTCTCCATTTCAGGATCTGAGCCTTTCAGAACTGCAATTTATATTTTGACCACCAGGTAGCAGCTATCTTCATTGTCCTTAATTAAAAGACAGGATTTTGTGTGTATGGGTGTGTGTGAGAGAGAGATTCAAAAGCAAATATTTGTTATTTTTTAAACCAAATCACATCAGAAAGCATATGGTTAAAGCAAACAAAAATCTCAACACCCCTTCCCAACCCAAAACAAAAAAAAATAATATATATGGAGGGATATTTATATTGCTAGGAGACGATGCAATAGAGTCCAAGTAGAACAGAGGACCAGTGTTTAGTTTCTAACTTCTAAACAAGCACACCTCACATTTATTTTTCAAAACATTTTGATAATAAGATGTATTGAAAGGGTATAAATCCCTTACTGTAAATAAAAATACAAAATTCCAACGACAGTCTTAAAGCTGGTTAACAGTGCTCTCAAATCTGGACAGCCAGCTATGGTTCGCTAAAACAGGTCTATGTTTTAGAGATCCCTGCTAAAAATCTAGTGTACTTAAGTGGGTCTTAATGAAGTAGGACTTCATGATATAAAAACTATTTTAGGACATAGTATGTCAGGGCTACAGCAGCAATACCGCCGTTGTCAGAGGTCACAGAAACGCTTACGGCTGTTCCTTCCATGAACAACAGAGCAGCTGCGTTCCAGGAAATGCAACCACGTGACCCAGTGCACTTCATTCACATCTGTAACATCTTTCCTTGGCAGAGAATACGTCATCAATCTTTTCTGTAAGAATTCCAAGTGTTGGATGTGCAGCTTTGCATTACGTCACCGTGTTTTGCCTTATTTTCCAAGTACACAGAGCAATGTAGTGGAATAAGACGTCCACATAGAAGTAAGGCCTACAAGGAAGCTCCAGAGCTAGAGAAGATCGCTCATGAGGCACAACGTGCTCTCCAAAGGCCAAACTGTTGAAATGAAGTCCACGGATGCATCCCGTTTGCTTTTCAATGCCACACTTACTTTATCCAGGTAAAATCACAATTTCAGTTCTTCAGCCAGTAAGGGGACACATATGCTTTCCTACACAGTTAACAAAAAGAGCAGGTCAAGTTGAATGTGCCAAAATAATTTTTCTAGCCAGATATTTTAGCATCTTGAAGAAAATTAGAGAGGGGATTTCCTTGGTTGTTTTCCATAGTTTGATAGGCTAAAAATGAAAAAAATAAACAAACAAAAAACCCCACTTCTTTAAGAACAAACAAACAGCAACACTCTTATCCACCTGGGAATGGAGTATCCCTTCTCTGTCCTCTTTGACCTGACAGATGCCAAGGGAAGATACTTAGGGACATGTTTAGATGAGAATGATTCCCCCACCCTGCGGTCATCTGTGGCTGAAGTCAGAGTGGCTGTTTTGCAGCCCCTTTGGTGGGTCTGCAGTCAGCGAACATGAATTCCTGGTGGTATACATGCTTCACAGGGGAGCAGCTGCTTAAGAATATCCACTTCTGCTCTTCTTTCTTTTGTCTTGTTTCCTCCTCCTTCAGCTCTCCTCAATGGTTCCTTTGTCTTCCTTCTGGGTATGTATGAGAATCCAGGGACGGACAGCACTGCAACGGCTTGCTTAAAATTTCCTATCCCCCCCACTGACAACTGAGATCCTGTTACTTGAAGGCAGTAGAGTTTCAGCCATGGGAGTTCTCTCTGGAATCACGGCACCATCTACAGGAAAGTGTTGTGAGGTTTCTGCCCCCTTCCTGGCAGTTCTTCTGGACCCTCTGGTAGGTTCTTTAGGTAATGTCTGCTGAGGTCCACCTTCTGAACATCCATGTGTTCATTCAGTCTCAATTACTCCAGTTTGAGAATAGCTTTGACTGTGACCAATTCTCTGCTTGAATGTCGCCACAGTCTTTGCTCAGCCCTGTGGTGGGTCTCCCTAATAGAGCCCAAGCCTGTAATTGTCACTGGACCTGTCAGGGTTCTTGCTTCAGTTCTGTCTCGTATTTTCTGCGGAAGAAGAAAGTTGGTAGAGGATGAGAAGAGAGTGATTCTATTCCTTGTTCCTTGAGTTTCAACAACTCTTTGCTTTTCATATAGTTTCCTAGTCATTCTCATAATAGGGTCAAGATTCACCCTGTATTTCACAAGCTAATCCAGAAGACTTCATGCGAATCTCAGTGAGTTCAAGGCCATCCTGCTTCTACATAGCAAACCAAGACAGTCAGGGCTACACAGTGAAAATTTGTTTCAAAACTTTTTAAAAAAAGGAATGCATAGCAAATTTGCATAGTGTCTATGCATGGTGGCCATGCTAATCTTCTCCATGTTGCTGCAGTTTTGGTATATGTGCCGAAGGGAGCACAGGACTTAGATCTCTTTTTTTTGAAAGAAAACTAATGCTCTATTTAAAGTTGCTATGATCTTCGTGTGTAGGCCTTGTTCAGGTAAAGGTAGCTGGTACTTCAGACTAAGCTGGATGGAGAAGTCTTTTGTAATTTGTAACAAAGACATTCTGCCCCAAAAGCTTGACAGCATTTAAATGAATAGGAGAAATGTGTAGATTTTAGGATCCAATTGAATACATATTTTTCTATGTTCATTTGAAATGTTTGTGAATTTTGCCACTCTCAGTGTTACTAGTCTTCAAAGATTTGTTCCTGACATTTAATTAAAGGCATTGAATGACACTTATTAAATATGATACATAGATGCCATGCTGGGAAGTAAGGCATGCTGTGCTCAGTGTTTTGTATAATATTATGAACACAGACAGCTTCAATAAACAGAAAACGGAGCCCGGAGAGATGGTTTAGCATTTAAGAGCACATATTGCTCTCCTAGAAGATCAGAGTTCAGATCCACACACACACACTGGGTGACTGGTCCATAGCCAACTGCAAGTCCAGGTCCAGGATCTAAGTCCTCTGGCCACCACAGATACCTATAGGAACATGTGCACAAATCCACACATAGACCCCACATGGTTTAAAGACAAAGAAACAAAAAGTGGATTATAAGGAAAAAAATCACATGTAAGTTGATATGTATACACAGCAGAATTTTATACAGTTATAAGTAAAAATAAAATTATGATGCTTTTCAGTAAAGTGAATGGAACTGGAAATTATTACATCTGGGCTGGACATAGTGGTGCACATCCTTAATCTCAGCAGTCTGGAAGTGAAGGCAGGAGGATGTCTGTGAGTTCAAGGACAGTCTGACCTACGTAGTGGGTTCCAGGCCAGCCAGGGCTACATAGAGAAACTCTGTGCGCCACCCCCAGCCCCAAAGAAGATTAAGGACAAAACCATATTTTCTCTAATATGTAGAACTTGGATTGTAATTTTTTATGTATGTGTGTGTGCCTGTCTGTCATGAAAAAAGAAAGGGGATGGCGGAAAGAGAAAGGGGGGGCCTAGGGAGAATTGAGGAGGAGAGGAAAGAAGGCCCAAGTATACCTGCAACAAAAAAGCAGAAGTGGGGTCTGGGAACAAGAATAGGAAAAGAGCAGGGTCAGGGATGTGTGTGAGGGCGTGGGAAACAATGCTCAACGAAAACAAAAGTTTTCATATAATGTCATAAGGAAACTTGTTACTTCATCAGTTTTGTTAAAAAAATGAATAAAAAAGACCAACAGAAAATGATGATGCAGTCTGTACTTGCCTAGCATGCATGAATCAATCCATAGAACCAAGATGAAAAACAGAAGATGGTACAAAGTGTATTTGGCTATTTGAGATGCTGGAAAGACTTTCAGGTGTTAGATCAGCACCCTGAAGTCAGGTCCTCTGCCACAGACAGAATGTTTGTTTCATGATGTATCATGGTTTCATTATGCTGCAGTGTGGTCCTGGAACTCCCTCTGTAGTCCAGGCTGGCCTCAAACTAACAGAACTCCACCTGCCTGTGCCTCCCGAGGACTGGGATTAAAGGCATGTGCCACCATGCCTGGCTGATTGTTTTGAGACAGATCCCCATTAGGTGCTCCAGGCTTGCCTCGAACTCCTATCTGCCTCTGCCTCCTGAATGCTTACACCCGCTACCTGTTCTCAGATGAGGCTGGAACTGTCCACACTGTGGAGAAGGCTCTCAGAGGCGAACACAGCGGGAGATGCCCATGTGCCATTGCCCTTCCCAAGCTTCAGTTACCTCTTAAGAAGAGAAGGTGACTGGGACGTCCTAGCTCAATTAAGTTACAAGGTTGTTATTAGATACTGGAAAAATATTTTTAAAAAGATCATTTCAACCCCCAGCTTCAAGCTGTGTCATCAAAGCAAAGATGGAAGAAAATTAACCAATTTATATTTCTTTCTTGCTGAGGGTTATGGATAGAGGCCACATCACATTCTGGTTGTAGAAGAAACCAACCAAGAAGTAGCTGAAAGCTCTTTATGGACTAGCCTCCTAGCCCAGGCCACCACTGCCAGCTTCTCTGCGGCCTGGTCCTCTGCTTGTGCACACTCAAGGCACATCCACTGCAAACAGCCTGTGTTCACCTCTCCCAAATTTTATTATAGAACCTTCCAGACCCTTGGGTCTGTAAGACACTATTTTTCGATTGCTAACTGGCAATGCTGCTAGTGTCTTAAGGAATCTTTTCCAAGAGCAGACCTTTACCTTTGGCTTGCAATCCGTACAGCTCAGAAATCCTTCTATTTGCAGAGACTGCTATATATCGTTGGTCTGATTTAACTCTGCCTCCCTCTGCCCCTCCTCCTTCCTCTTGTCCTCCTTCTCGCCCTCCCCATTCTCTTCCTTGTTGTTTGAGTCACACCAGAGAGTAGATTTTTCCTGGAGAGAATGTGTGATTCCACCCGCTGTCTCCCTAGTACCATTACCTCTGTAAGGCTTTGTAACCCATAATTTCCCAGTGCAGTTTCTCTGAAGCTAGCTCTACCATCATTGCATAAACACTCCCAGAGGAAATCTCCTACCTAACAAGGGACTCCAAAATTTTCCCTGTGAGCATTCAAAGCACTTGAATACATGGATTCAGGTTATGTTTGGTGCCCCAATCTCCCAAGTGCTCTGGGCTTTTGGAAAACCGCATGTTGCCCTGTTTCCTTAAGGGACTCTTGCATTCCTCGTGTACCTCTTTAGCAGGCCGGTGATTAAATGGACGGATTCTAGCCCTTTGTGTGATGGAAGTATCCATTCAATGAACTCTTTAAAGGATAATACTGTCGCCATCTCTTTAAAGATGTAGAAACTGAGTCTCAGGAAGTATGTGGATCAATTTTTGTCTTTGGGAGTGACACTAGGCTTATAGAGTCAAGAGACCTGATAACAACTTGGTAGTGATCATGAGTGCTATTATTTGGTTTTATGACAATGAGAAATGGATAAGGAGCTCTCTTACTATGTGTGGTATTATTTCATTTTTTCCCTTGAGATTGAAATGACACAGGTGCTTTGTAGAGCTCTGGGAAAATCCATGAGAACAAAAAGATGCAGGACTAAACACTCAGCAGCCTACCCCTTTCTGGGGTTTGCTGACACCTAGGAATGATGCAGGAAAGATGCAGGAATAAACGCCCAGGAGCCTACCCCTTTCTGGGATTTGCTGACACCTAGTGGTGGGTGAATTAAAATAGGTTGAGATAGTGCAAAAAAAAGAAAAAAGGGGGAAAAGAAATGAATGAAGGAACGGAGGGAGGGAGGGAGGGAGGGAGGGAGAGAGAGAGAGAGAGAGAGAAAACCTAGTTCCATCTTACTCTGGCTTCAGTGGGCAACTCCAGCCTCAGTCCTCAGGGCTAGGATTATAGGCTTGTGTTACTATGTCTGGAATGAAGTTTAGAACGTCACTAAAAGTACACAAGTTACAAATATAGACCTTGATAACTCGCCTCAAAATAAACACATTTGTCTGGCTAGAGACCAAATTAGGAAAGACATTACTAGCATCCTATACACCACACAGATGTCCTCTTCCCCAGCCAGGTGCAGTCATTGTTGGGACTTATGAAAACATACGTAAATTTTGTCTGTTTTTTGAATTTTACTTAAATAGACTCATCCAGAAAGTACTTTTTTGTGTCTGCCTTTTCCCCACTCAACATTATCAGTTCATTAATCATCTATCTGGTTGCATGAGAATGTAATTTATTTGCTATTATTGCTGTATAGTGATTTATTGCCTAAATATAATGGGGAATAAAGATTCGCCATTGGTAAAATAATAAGACAAAATTAGTGAGAATATAAAATTTTTGACTAGCATAATTCATCATGTTAATATGACTAATGAATGCAGAAGTCGACACTTGAGAAGTACATAGTATACCTTTTCTTTAAAAACGGAAAAAACCTACAAAATTGACTGCACAAAGAATGTAAAACAAGTCTCAACCAACTGCAAAGATTAAAATAGCGCAGAGTGTATTCTCTGACCATTATGAAATAAAGTTAGAAATTAAGCAAAAAACTAGAACTCACTGTATCTTTTGAAATTAAAAGGTATATTGTTATTTTAGTTTTTTATGGGCGTAAGTGTTTTGCCTCTGTTGTATGTTTGTGTGCCACATGCATACCTGGTACACAAAGAGGACAGAAGAGGGCATCAGATCTCCTGGGACTGGAGTTATAGATAGCTGTGAGCTGCCAGGTGGGTGCTGGGAAGCGAACCTGGGTCTTCTGGAAGAGCAGTATGTGCTCTTAACCTTTGAGCCTCAAGAAGTATATTTCTAAATAGCGTACTATTCAAAGAAGAAATAAAATAAATATTTGAAAAGAGTTTGAGCTGAGTGATAAATCATAACATAAGAAAATTTGTGGGATATAAAATTTTTTGTGGGGTAGAAATTGACAGGTCCATTCTAACATAGCCTTGAATAGCCAAAAGCATGTAGAGAAAGAAGAAAATTGAAGAACTCACAGCATCTGCTTTTGAGACTTACTGTAAAGCACAGCCATGAAGAATGTGGTTTGGAAGACGGACGAGATAGGCATACAGATCAATAAGCCAGAATAAAAACTACAGACTTAGATCCACACATTTGGCCAACTTATTTTCAATAAAGGTGTCAAGAAAACTCAGAAGCAGCAGAAGAAAAATTGCTTCAACAAATTGTGGTGGGGACAGAGATGTGGAGATGAATCAGCCTTGATTCATCACTTATATGAAAATTAACTCAAAATGTGTCACCAACCTAAATGTAAAAGCTTAAATGACAAATGACACAGAGAGCCTAAGCCATGAATATCCAATAAACTGGATTTATCCAAATTAAAATCTTCTTCTCAAGATACTGTTAAGAAAATGAGAAACAAAACCACAGGCTTGGGTAAGGTATTTGTAAAGCAGCAGAGCTAATGAAGGACCCATGGGCACAATATCTAAATGAACGGGGCCTGGGGATGGAGTTGAGCTGAGAGCACTTGCCTAGCATATGCAGAGTCCCGCTTCTGTCCCCTTCAGTGCTGCATGCACCAGGTGTGCTGGTCCCTTCCTGTAAACCCAGGACGATGACATGGAGGCAGGAAGCTCAGAAATTCAAGCTTATCCTCAGGTACATGAGGAGATGGAGGCCAACTTGGGTTACCTGAGACCCAGTCTCAACAATAATAATAAACCTCAGTGCAAAATAAGTTTGGATAAAGCAAAACTCTCGTATAATTCCGATGGGAACGGAAGATTGTAAGACACGTTAAAAGCAGCTCTTAAAACAGGATTAAATACATCCTTTTCATTGCCTAACAATCCAAATATTATGTAATTTACACACCAGAAATGAAAATATAAATGAATTCAAAGACTTGTATGTAAATATTCTTAATAGCTTTGTTGGTAATTGGCTAAACCTGGAAAAGATCCAAGTGTCCATTAACTGATAATGAATTGGCAAAATTTGCTATCTATGCATATATAATAAAGACAAATTAATCTATTCAATCAATCCCTAATGTGAATGCAACTCAAAACCATAATATTGAATGAAACATGGGTCCTAAATGACGGGCATCATTTATATGATATTTTGAAAACATCAAAATTCAGACCACTAGTTTCCAGGTTGGGGAGAGAGGATTGACTTCATGCGACATGAAGGAACTTTGTGGGGGTGATTAAATTATTGTGTATCCTGGTTGTGGTAGGAGTTACATGACTTTATACAGTTGTCAGTATTCGCAGAACTTAGATGTGGAGGTGAATGCTTGTAATCCTAGCTCTCTGGAGGCTGTGGCTGGAATATCACCAGCTGTGCCCATGGACTACGTGGTGAAACTGTGACTCAAAAACAGAAACCAAAGACTCCAAACTACAAATCAAATATACAAAATAAAAGCTCATAGAATGTTACCATTAAAATGAATTTTAAAGCTTGGGAAAGCTATACCTTAATAAACCCAATTTGAAGACAAGGTTAGCTAGGGAGTAAGCCTTCAAAACATGTCTTAAGTTGGAAAGAGAGGGCTGGAGAGATGGCTCAGTGGCTAAGAGCACTGACTGCTCTTCCAGAGGTCCTGAGTTCAATTCCCAGCAACCACATGGTGGCTCACAGCCACCTGGCGCCCCCTTCTGGTATGTGGACACACATGGAAGGAATACTGTACAAATAATAAATAAATAAATCTTAAAAAAAAGAAGTTGGAAAGAGAGCAGCACTTGTTGCTCTTGCAGAGGACCTAGGTTCTATTCCCAGTCTCCACACAGTGGCTCACAACCACCACTAGCTCCAGTTTCAGTTTTCAATACTCTCTCTCTCTCTCTCTCTCTCTCTCTCTCTCTCTCTCTCTC
>LOJH01020344.1:4752-19944 GCA_001685095.1 Ellobius talpinus
ATAGATAGATAGATAGATAGATAGATAGATAGATAGATAGTCAAATTAGAGCAGACAGAAGAAATGAAGACGAAAAGTATAACAGAAAGATCAACAGCAGGGAAAAGCTGTCTGGGGAGAAGTAGAATTGGCACCTAGACTAGAAAGAGAAAAACCATAGATGAAAAGAATAATATTATAACTGATAAAACACAAACCAAAAGCTTTGTTGGGAATTATGGTGGAAATTATATTCTAATACATTTGAAAATGAGAATGAAACAGAGTAATTTCTGGACACATAAACGTTCTTTCAAGAATGGATTATGAAGAAATAGAAAAGACAAAGAGACTCATAACAAACAACAAAAATCAGCAGTAAAAAGCTTCCCATGAAAGAACAGATGCACTCGCTGCTAAACTCTATAAAACATTTAAAGACCTGGATGAGCATTCTCCTTTTGTTATTCCAAAAGATAGAAGAGGAAGGGGTTCTTCCAAACACATTCTCTGAGGCCAGCCTTATACTGATAGCAATCAGATAAAAGCAAATTGTAAGCTGGGCTGACTTAGTCCTGTCCTATCAGAAAGTGGGAGGCTAAGATGGGAGGATTGTCAAAAGCTCTAGGCCAACCTGAGCTATAAAAGGAGTTCCAGGCCAGGCTAGACTACAAAGTAAAGAAGAAGAAAAGCAGGCAGAAAGTCAGGCAGGCAAGAAAGGAAGGTGCTGGGGATGGGAGAAAAAAAGGGGGGCAGAGAAAACGAATAGACCATATGTTTGATGAATGTATATGCAAATATCCTCAAAAAATAATATTGGTAAATCAAAGGTATTAGGCTTTTTCTTTTGAGCCAACATTCATCCCCAAATCATGACATGGAGACTTATTAGTTTTGAATGCTCTCTTATTTTAATGTTTCTCTTTATCTATGTTTTGCCTCAGGGCTTTTAACCTTTCATTCTTTCTGTATATCTTACTTTTCTGCCGTCTCCATATGTAGCTGGCTGGCAGCTGCCCGTTTCTGGCCCCGGGTATATCCTTCTTTCTTCTCTTCTCTTAGGAGACTAGATTTCTCCTCTTACTTTTTCTTTCTGCCTGTCAGCCCCGCCTGTCCTTCTCCTGCCTAGCTATTGGCTATTCAGCTTTTTATTAGGCCAATCAGGTGTCCTAGACAGGCAAGGTGAAACAAGAGCAACGCGTCTTTCCAAAATTTTAAAGAATTCATCATAAACAAATATGACAGACCTTTCTTTACACAGTTTACATAATATTTCACAGCATAAACAAATGTAACACATCTTTGTCCAGTTAAAATGATATTCAACAACAAATACATCAACATATTAAAAGATTATTAATTAAAGATTAAAAAATTATTCACCATGATCAAATTATAGCCATTCTAAAGATGCAAAGATGACTCAATAGACAAATATCCATAAATGAGAAACATCTTGTCAACAGAATGAAGTGCAAACCGTATATCCCTCTGAATTTGTACAAAGAAGGCATGCATCAAGATTTAACATGTTCTATGCTGGTGAGAAGATTCCATCATTTTAGTGTTTTTTGCATAATCATGAACAATTGCATTCAGATACCATCCCCAAGGTAAAAATTTGTGTAAAGGGAGTTTTTCTGTAACCACTGCTGACAAGCAGGTATGTGTGACTCAGTAAGCTCTAGGCTCAGTGAAAGACCTTAAACTTGGGCTTACACACACGCAGATGCACCATCTCACAAGAACATATAAACATGTTTTATTAAGATTTAACATATGATAGAGAATAATATTTAATGAATTAGACATAACAGAAATATACTCTGACATAATAATTACCATATATAAAAGTCAAAAGCTAACAATATATTCAACAGAGAAAAGTTAAAATTTTCTCACTAAGACCTATAACAAAACAAGAATAAACACTTTTGCATCTTTGATTCAACATAGTATAAGAATTTCTGGCTGGATCATATAAGCAAGAGAAAAGAATAAAGGAAATAAAATTCAGAAAATGTAAAGTTAAGTAGTCACACTTTGCAGATGACCTAAAAGACTTTACTGAGAACCTATTAGAATAAATGAATTCAGCAACATTTCAGAATACAAATTAACATGCAAAAATCAGTATGGTTGTCATACACCAATAACAATTTTGATAAAAGTAGTGAAGAAATCAGACTCAGACTGGGAGAAATGGCTCAGCAGTTAAAAGAACTGGCTGCTCCTCCAGAGGACCCAGATTGAATTCCCAGCACCCATGTGGCATCTCACAGGCATCTGTAACTGCAGTTTCAGGGGTTTCAACACCGTCTTCTGGATTCCAGAAGCTCTGTATGCACATGGAGCATAGACAATACATATAGTCAAAATATCCATGCACATAAAATAAAAAGAAAAGAAAACAAAATTCTGATTAATATTAACTGCAAAAATATATATGTAAATATATATTTGATCAAAGGAAAAATATGTATACAATGAAGATTCTACAACATGATGTAGGAAATTGTAATTGAACATGCAGAAGTACACACACACACACACACACATACACACACACTAAAGATATGTCATTCCCAAGGGTTACAAGAATCATTATTGTTAAAATGTCCACAGTAGCCAAAATAAATTATGTATTCAAGGCAAACCTTTTAAAAATACACAATTTTTTATGAAACTACTAGGGAAAATTCTAAAATTCATATTGAAACACACACACACAAACACACAGCCAAAAATGTTGTTATCCTGATCAAAATAAACAAAAACAAGAGGTATTATTTTATTTGACTGGAAAATAGCATGGTATTGGAATGAAACACACACAAACCAATAGACCGTGATAGACTCAGCAATACACCAACACACATATAGCCAAATGAGTGTTACCAAATATGCTGAGAACACTCATTGGATATATTACAATCTTTTCAAGAAATTTGTGTTAGGAAAATTGAACATGTAAATGCAACAAGATTAAGTTTTTCCCTATAACTCACCAGTTTGACAGATTAGTTCAAATTATATCAAACATAACACCAAACTATGACACTATAAGACAATGGGAGATGTTTCAAAAGAATAAGACCAAAGCACATGAAGCAAAAGCTAAAATAATTAGGCAAGTTGTTAAGTTACATTAAAAGATTCTGCACAGTGAACAATCACCAGAGTACAGGAACCCTATGAAGAATGAGAGAAAATATTTATAATGTCAATATCTGACAAGGGCTTGGTATCTAGAATATATAAGAAATCCAAATATCTAGTAGGAAGAAAAATAATCCAATTAAAAATGAACATTAGATCTTTCATATAGACAATTTTCAAAAGAAGGCCATATAAATACTGAGCAGTTAGAGAATAATATGCTTATTATCACTAATCCTCACAAAAATGTCAATCTAAATCATCATGAGATATTCTTCAGCTCAAAAGTAATGGATGGCAAAGCAAAAATAAATGGAAAAAGCACTGGTAATCTGAACAAATGGGAATACTGGCACACTGTTGATGAGAGTGCAAATTAGTATGACCACTGTAGACAACTTTATGGAATTCCTCTGTATTAAAATAGAACTATAATACAGTCCAGTAACTCCATTCCTAAAGTCAGAATACAAATGTCAGGGCCAGCGAGATTGCTCAGCATGCTGACCTGAGTTCAATCCCTGAAATACACTTACAGATGAAATAGAGAGAGTAATTATTAAGGAGTGGGAGACAGAACCAAGGTAGAGGTGGAAGTGGAAGAAATGGATGGTAGTGTGTGTGTGTGTGTGTGTGCATACAATCAATGTATGAATCGCACTAAACTATACAATTAACATATGTTAACAAGACAATTGCATTTAAACGGTTGCACAAATAGCAGAAGGTTAATATCTTAAATACATTGATTCTGAATCCTGGAAGAAGGCACATGCCTCTAAATATTTACTCTCCCTCCATTTTAGGGAGAAATGTCTAGTTCTCCATAGTAAAGTCTTGAGTATTTTTTATTACTGTTATAGCTATTTTGTATTTTGATCTTTTGTTCTTAGTTGTTTCTTTCATTTATTTATGCTTTGTGGTGATAGGTTTTGTCCATGTTGATATATACTTATGTTAAACTTATATTTTGTATAACTTCTACACTAAAAAGTGAAAGATGATTTTTATTAAAATTTAAAAAGGCAATGATTTACTTGAGCCATACTCATCATTTGTCGGTCTAAAATTTTATTTCCTTCAGGGTAACTTATCCTGATTAGCAGTATATAAGTAGCTTCAGAAAGTACACTAAAGGCTCCAGGTGAGAGCCTCATGTATGAGCATTGTACGAGATCCCTGTGTAAGAGCCCTAGGTGAGAGTATTGAGTGAGATCCCCGTGTGAAAGCCCTGGGTGAGACTGTGTGAAAACTCTATGTAAGAGTCCTGTATGAGAGCCCTGAATGAGAGGCCTGTGTGAGAGCCCTGGGTGACAGCCCTGAGTGAGATCCCTGAGTGACAGCCCTGCGTGAGAGCCCTGAGTGACAGCCCTGAATGAGAGCCCTGAGTAACAGCCCTGAGTGACAGCCCTGAGTGACAACCCTGAGTTAGAGCCCTGAGTGAGAGCCCTGGGTGAGATCCCTGGGTGACAGCCTTGAGAACTTGAGGGTGAGCCTTGAGTTATAGAGTCTTAGACAGTCTCTGTGTGCTTGCTGTAATCTTTCCCTTCTCGTCTCAGTAGATCCTACTTCCTTCCTACTATCACAAAAAGCAAGTATACATTTGTGCACACACACACAAACACATAAACACACACACAAATACATAGACTCTTCCACACACACATGCGCACACACAAACTCAGAGAAATAGAGTTCTTGCCTTGACAAGCCATAATAAACAGGTCTGGATAACTCTTCTTGCTTTGTACACCAGTTTCAAAACTTCTCTGTTTATGATAAGCAGTTCACTCCTAACTAGCCGTGTATCACCCTAGGCCTAATTATCTGTAGTAGCCTACCTAATGGGATTCTAGTGGAGTAAATAATAGAAGGTATCTTGATTAAAAGGACCAAAGAACAGTCACTAGCAGATACAAATACAAATCTTATTAACCTAAAGTCTTCTGTTAGCCCCAGACTCTGACCCTTTCCATAATATCTTTGTTCTTGGAACAGATGTGAATAGCAGGGAAAGAGGCTGTATATTGTCTACAAAATTTGAAATAAGCTGTTAACATTAAGGAAGGATACACTCTAAAAAAGGCAGTCAAGGAAAAGCTGAGAAGGACTCCCTGGCAAGGGGGAGGGGAGATGTGTCAGGTCTGTTGAAATTCAGGCCTGGTGACATCCCTAGCTGATAGGTAAATACTGAGGGTCTGTGATTGTTGACTAACAAAGGAAAATGCTGTTTTCTAAAAGTCTGGTGCCTTCAGGTCAGACTAGGCTAACATCCTAGGTCCAGAACTTGCCTGCACAGGTGAATATCTTACTTGTGAACTTAAGATTACTGTAAACAAAATACAGATCTCAAAATACAGGTCTTTGCTTCCGGCAACTGAGGAACATCACAACTTCCAAGATCACCAGTATTATCTCATTACCTGCTTTTCAGTAGTGGGAAACGAGATTGACTGTTTACCTTGAAGTTTTCTAATCTATTGCTAATGTGGGCAAATCATATTAAATGTGGGTTTAAATGCTCTTTTTATCCAAGGGAGATGACCAGTTGTTTCTATCCCTCTACTGAGTGCAAGACCTGATATGTATATAGGAGCCACAGTCTTCTCGGTCAAAGAGTACATTTGAGCCATGGTCATTCATGTCTGGGCTCTTGCTCATCATATATAATTGTTGACACACTGAGGCTGAAGTACTCAGATCCAGAGTAGGCTGTCACTTCTCCTGAAATAATGATCTCTTTGTTATTAGTTTATTATTTTGTTTTTTGTCATGTGTCCAGTTTTATTCAACTTGTACATTCAGATAGATTGTGGGATTTGAATTCAATGAATCAAAGCTATTTTAAATTTCTAGAGTTGGATCATTATCTATCTGTTTAAAGTCTGCTCTAATAAAATTAGTGAACTAAATTTTTACATCAAAGTATATTTATACTCTATATCATTGCCTTAGTCATCTTTGGAGCACATGCAAGAAAATCCATGGTGAATACTCTAGAAAAACAGGTGACTCTAAACTTTATGAAATTGTTTGGGTACAAATGTGGCTTACAGCAGGAAAACAGAAACAGAAAGTTCTGGATCTACCTAGAAAAGTATTACAGACCACACAGGTCACTGTACTCTAAGTCTACTACACAGCTGGTTAACAAATGTGACTACAAAGGACATCCTGCAGCATAACAGACCCAGAAACAATTCTGTCGGGAAGAGAGTTTGCAGACACCTTCAAATGTGTGTGTTGTATGAGAGGTTTTCCTTACAGGGAAAAGTGACCTTCTGCTTACAATATTTTTGTAAGTCAAAGCAGAAGGAAAATGACTTAGCAATCTAGGTTTAACTAATGGTAGCTAGTATTGCTAAATACTGAATAAATCAGGCTATAGACTTCTTTTTTCTAAAAGTCTATAAAAATGTTTGAGTTTAAACTGAAGACAAGGAAAAGTCTTCTATGGATGTTAATTAATAAAAATACAGATTAACCAAGCACAAAGTCTACATATTTATTCCAAAATGCCTTTTTGCATAGTTAACCAAAGCAAGAACCTGCAGATATTGAAAATGGTAAAGAGATGGTGTTTCTTAAATCCGTCTTAGTAAATGACATTGAAATTTATGACCTCATAACTTGTAACTGATACAATTTTGCAAAAACTGTAAGACACAATTCTAAGCTAAAAGATATGCTTAAAAGAATAAGTAAAGAAATATCCTATTACGTATTATAGGAAGCATTCATCTTGCTATGTCATTTTATAACTGTCTTCAAAGTTTGAATTTGGCAGATTGTTGTAAATACAATAAAGGCTGTTAGGAAATAAATCTAGCAACTATAGCCTTTTTAAAGAAGATACTTTTTTCCTTAAGAATTTAAAATCCAAAAGCAAATCAAGTTAGCAAATACTTAATTGCATCCTGATGTCAAAGAAAAAAAAAACAGTAATGCCAGAAATATAAAATGATACACATAGCTGGGGAATACATGGAAAACAGAGTTAGTTAAAGAGAGAGACATTGCTTAGGAAAATAACATTGAATAAGTGTTTTCCAAACACAGAAGGGAGAAAGTAGACTACTAGACTAAGAAGAAAAAAAAAGCACATAAAACCTTGAAAGAATTGAGGACTAAAGGTGTGAGAAAAGGATGAGAGAGGAGGCTGATGTACCACAGGGACACAATGTTCCAGCAAGGAGTGGAGATTAGGGAAAGAGTGCAAGGATGCTGGTTAGAGTGTTTGGACTTAACAAGGTTCAGAGAGAATTCATATGCGAAATGGTATCCCTGACCTCAGCCTGGGATTTTCCTAACGTGGTAATTTGAATGCAGCCTTTCTAGGGTTCAGAGTGTGAGAGTCACAATACATGGCACTCAGAGTGCAGTGACTGACATAGGGACTTGAGTATCCCTCAGAGCGAACACAGAATTTATGGGAGAAAGGCCAATCGCATCACTTTTCTTTATCTATACATGGCTTTAAAAAGTGTTTGAGAAAATTGGAAGGCCACTTTTAAACTGGAGAGGAAAACAGTAATTTGCCAGCCTTCCCAAGTCCACATACCTTGCCCCATGCCTTGGGGAATGGCTAGCTGTCTTTTCAGACCCTAGTGAAGAGAACGTGAAGTGCACAGATAAAGTAGGCTGTGGGTTTCAGTGCGCAGCTACCCTGAAGACTCACTGCCATCTACCCGACACTGCAGAGCTTTCCACACGTGCATCATTCATAACTAAAGCGAGTCTCACCAACGACGAAGAGTCTAAATCCTAAAGTTACAGCCAAACAAAAAAGCTCTTAGACCAAGTAGATGAGGCAATGGCTTTCAACTAGCAAATGATATTTAAACCCTCAGTTGTCAATAACTACAAAGTGCTATTCTAGAGCACAAGTCTGTCTATATATGTTTGTATGTATTTGATGCGTGTGCGTGTGCATGCCAAGACATATGTGTGGTGCTCAAATGGTAACCTTAGGGACCAGTCTTCACTTTCTGTTTTATCTGAAACATTGTTGCTTCATTGTTCATTGACTGTGAATTCACCAAGACAACCGGGCTGCCACTTTTTAGACCTTCTCCTGTTCCAACCTCCCATTTCACAGTTGAAGTGGGATTATAGGCGTGTTCTGCTATGCCAGGGTTTACAAGGGATTTATGGATTTGAACTTTGGCTTTATCCCTCAAGCCATCTTCTCATCTAGTATTTTCTGTAACTTTTAAAAAATGTTAAAGACATGTGGAATATCTCTGTATTGTGTATATGACCAAAAACAAAAACCAAAACCACAAAAACAAGCAAACAAAAACCCTTAAAGGATGCAAATTTTAGGAAATAAGTATTTTTTGTGAATTTGAGAATCAGTGATTATAATGACAGGAAATTAATAACCTACACTTGAGGAGAGAAGATATACTAATAAATGATCAGTGTTAAACGACTGTAAGAACATGTTTGAGAGTAGCAGCAACGCAGAGTGTTTTTATCTTAGAGGTAACTGTTTTTAAAACTTGTCCTAACTGATAGAAATGATGATTAATATATAATATAAAATTAAACTATATATATATATATCTTTTAATCCTGTACATTTATTCTAAATATAAGATTTACAGAGAAAGAAGAGACCAGTTTTGGTAGGGTTTTTTGTATTAATTTGTGAGGGAATCTCCTTGAGAGTCCAGAATGCTCAAGTTGAAATGTAGAATTAGGCAAGTTCAAAACTTGTATCTTTTCATTATAATTTTATTTGGCTTTTAAAAGAATTATTAACACCTAGAGTATCATGAAGTCATAGCCATGCAGATGTAATAAGAATTTCTCAGTGGAAAATATTGTTATATTAATCTAATTATTTAGAAATTGTGTGAACAATAGAAAGCTAGGATGATTTTCAGTAACAGGAAAGCAAATACATAATTACAAATATCTATTTATATATCTCTATCAGTAGCAAACTATATCTTTCGCACTCAGTGAGATGATTAGTACATAAATCCAGAACTGTGGTTTAGCTGTTTCTTCAGGTTTGAAACATTCCCTCCTGGAAGGAAGAGGATAACAAAATTTACATTTACAGGAAGTTCTTGAAGTTTAAAAGGTTCACGAACTTCCCTCTTCAATAGCAACTCTAGGGAGCAGTATCTAATATATATATATATTGTGCCTGAAAATTGTACAGAATACTTCAGGGACATAGCTTTCATGAGTCACCTCCCTTGCCACTGCAGGCTTTTTGGTGACACAGCTGCTTTTTACTCACCCATTCTCCTTATTCATTAAACTACAATCTATTTTTTTGGCTTGTCATCAGTACTCCTGGTAAGCTGAAGTCTGTTCACATTGACCCAGAAAACGTAATACAACAAGAATGTGTGTGCATGTGCTCATGTGCGTTCACCTATTTATCAATGTCTTCTTATTTCAAAGCATGGTATAGTTACCTATTATTCTATCCACAAAATATATGTCTTCAAATTGCCATTTTGATTCAATAGAGGTGGTAAAAGTTTTCTGAGTAACCATTTCCACTCATTAATGTCTATTTCATCTATAGACTATTTAGATGTAGAATATATTCTTTCAACAAGAAGATATCGGTTTCAGTGACTTTACATTAAATAAGATTTTCTTTGATCACTATTCAACTAGTACTTTGCATAAATACAAAACCATCTGAAATACTGATGACTGCTTTTGTAATAATAGAAGAGCTGAGGACTGCACTTTGTCCGTGGGTACTCTAAAGATCTCTTATTTTTAAAATTTAAGTATGAGCGTTGTATTGGTCTTTAGCATCAAAAACCTGCCTGTCATTTATTGACCATGTCTAATTAATAAATTCTGTTAGAACTTTCCTTAGAAGAGAAGATTTTGCTTTACAGAATGTCTATAGTATTAGAGAAAGGAGTAAATAATTGAAAAACATAAGAGTGTTAAAATTACAGGGTGGGAATAAGTTCCAGGTATAATTTATTTCCAAGTAAGAATCATGCCTTATAGCATTTATCTTATTTCCTATTAAGTTACTTTGTAGTGAATAACAAAGAACAAACTGACTTATATTTGCTTCATGGTATCTGTGAACTTGGGATGAGAAGGGTCCTTGTGGTGTCTGTGTCTACAATAGCCATAAATAGCAGGGTAGGCAGGGTTCCCAAAGAATGCTGTTCACAAGGATGAGTCGACCCTCAGGGCAGATGCACAGTTGCTGGCACTTTGTAGATACCATTTCTGGCACCTAAAACTATACATCTATATTCTACATTTCAGCAAATGCCAACAGGTTCCCATTAAAAGCTTCACTGTGATGGTCTCAAACATGGAAGGATGGCACACCACTCTCATTGGTGAGGACCAGGAGTAAGAGGGAACAACAACAAATACAAGGAAGTTAGTCCTTGACCACAGAAACTGAAGAAACCATCTCAGTTAGCTTCCTCTTCTTGAACTATTGGCATTTGTCACCCGGTAAGTGTAACACTAGGAAATGAAATGTTAACTCTATATTTTACATTACTATGCTGGGGTGTGTCAGTAAGACCTAGTCCATGAAGGACTGAGGAGACCGTGCTCTTAAAACTTCTCTTTCACTTGGACGATTATCCTTTCAATCTGTCTAGCAGTGTCTATAACACAGAAAGGTGGTGTCATGATCCAACAACTCCCAAAAGATTTCATGCAAGAATGGCACCTAAAATACATAAGTCTTATTTTTCAAAAACTTTAGGTAAATATTAGCATCCAGTGACTTACTATTAATCTGCGAAATTCATAATATTCTCCTTTTTATTGAGGGATTAATCATGTGAGCATATGTAGAGCTTTAGTCTTGCCAATGAAGATGCTAATAAGAAATTTTATGCAGAAGTATACTTAGCTGGGTTTTTCTGCCATTTGTTTTACTTTGCAATTCTTTGAATATCCTCTTTTCTTGATGATTTTTTGAACATACAATTCACTTCCAAAACAAGTACACTTTTAAAAATGAATCCTTACCATACTATTCTGACCAACTTTTTATTTTTCCTGGTGTATGTGTCCATCATGTGTGTGTGCGTGTGTGTGCGTGTGTGTGTGTGTATGCAGTGTGTATGTGTGTGTAATAGGAAGAGAGAGCACAAACAAACACACATGCAGGTGTGTACACACACACGACACACACACACACACAAATCTGCATGCATGCTCATTAGTCATTTTTGCACACAAAGGAATAAGTACATCATAAATCAATATAGACTTATGATATGAACATGGCCAGCTATGTGAGTTCCAGACCTCACCTGTTAGAAAATCATGCAAACGGAATACATATCTCTCCTTCCACCCCACTTTTACTGAAACATAGATATAAGTCACACACACTTATGTATGGTAAAATTTATGCAATGAGTATGCAAATCCATGAGATGCTATAGAAACTGTGAAAGAGAAAGGAGAGAGGCTTGGCAACATCAGTTCTTTTGAAAGTATGAGAGAAATATACTTTCTGATGGTAAAGAGCAGATTTGGCAATACAAAAAGACTTGTAGCAATATTTGGCAATATGAAAAGACACGTTCTAGACAATATCTACCAAGAAAGTAAAAATGCAATTACATATGAAAACCATTTAAAAGTCCAAAAGAAAATGAAGCCATAAGAAATGTCAAAACATAAACAAAAGAGTGTTTCCAATTTGTGCCTCTTCTACGTATTTCTTAAATCTTAAGTATACAGAACATTGTTTGCCATATATTAAACATGACTGGGTAAATCTGTGGGTCAAATTGTTGACACACATATTTAAAGTAAGTTAAGTAACATGCCACATAAATACAGAGAAATGAGCAAACTCTAAGGTGACATAAAGCTAGCAATAGGTAGTATATATACACACACACGTGTGTGTGTGTATGTATATATATATATATATATATATATATATGAGAGTCATCCAGAACCTTGATGGTGTGTGTGTGTGTGTGTGTGTGTGTTTGAACTATGGATGTTTGTAGTGCACAAAAAGGTCCTTGGGCTGTATTCCAACTGAAATGAGACTCTAGGGAAGGGTATTATCTTCATGAGATTCTAATCTAAGTGAGTGAAAGGTTTGACTCTGCTGTCTGTATATTTTGGGATGGTGTGATAGTTTGAATTTATTGGCCTCCATAATCTCATAGGGAGTGTCGTTATTAGGAGGTGTGGTTTTGTTGGCGTGACTGTGGCCTTTTTGGATGAAGTATGTCAATGTGAGGGCAGGCTTTGGGGTTTTCTACACTCCGAATACTGCCCAGGGTCTCAATCAACCTTCTGTTGCTTACAAGGACACTCTCAACTACTCCACCAACACACCTGCCTGCATGCCGCCATGCTCCCTGTCATGGTGATAATGGAACGAATCTCTGAAACTATTAGCAAGCCACCCCACTTAAAAGTTTTCTTTATGAGTTGCCTTGGTGATGGTGTCTTTTCACAGCAGTAAAAACCCTAAGATAGACAGCAAAATGTGAATCATTGTGGCCACTGTATCCCTACTGTGGTCATTTCTGTAAACAGGGAGAATCGGGATTTATTGATGATTGGATTGAGGTAAAGAAGAAAGGAATCATCAGAATCCTGTGTTTTGGCTTATGAAATAAGCTATAGAATAGAATTGCTCTACATTGAGAGAAACAAAATTTGAGCATAAAATACAAAGTATCCTCCAAGGCAAAACAAAGACCGCTAGCTAAATGTGTGTGAAACTGGGGTAGAAGCAGAGTCACTACACAAACAGTTAGTTGTTATTTGCTTATAAATGATATTGTCCATAGAAATACAGGAAAAAAGAAAGATCCAGTAAATGACAAGAAAAAAGCAAAATGTTGAAAAGAAAACTTAGCCTAAAGATAGTCCAACATCCAGAACTGTTTTCTTGACGGAGGATTTTTGAAACAAAATATTGACAGATTAAAACATGTATGTACAATTAATTAACCTTAACTACAGATGAAAGCATCTAAGATAAAAATAAATCTGTTTGCAACTATTTATATCAAGTATAATTTTTAAAGTTTTAATCTTATAATTATTGGAGGTTATTCATTGAAATGGTACTCTTCATTTCAATAAAGCAAAGAATATGAGCAAATGTTTTCCAATAAGCAGCAATCATAAAAACCAGGAAAATGTACATTTTGTCAGTTACAAAAGAAATAGAAAAACAATACAGTATTTTTCCTTAGTGAGTAAAATGATTCTGCTTAAAGGAGAACATTCAAAGCTTGTGAGATTTTGGTGAAACTAATATAATTGAACACAGCTGTTCATTCTGAAATGAACAATACATAGGGAAAGACAATATGTTCATCTCATCTAATTCAGTAATTCCACCTTTGGGAATATTTAAACTGAGACTGTTATTATACAGAAGAGGGCTACTTATATAAAGAACCAGATTTTCATCACAATATCTTTTAACTTAGAAATTAGAGCAAATCAACATAATTACATATGGAAAAGTGGTCAAATCAAGTATTGGGTGTGTAAAGTGGGTAAATACTTTTAAACCATACACATGGGCAAAAAATTATGGTACATAATCCATGGAAATCCATGAAAATAGGCAAAATGCAATCGTATTTTAGATTAAATAAATAAAACCATACTATGTTTGTAAAAATCAATGGATAAATTTTGGATTTTGTTTCTGTTTTGCTTTGTTTTGTTTTGGTCTTTTGCCAATGTTCTCTGTTTTAAAATTTAAGGACTGGAGTTCTCCTTTGCTTAGTATATACCTCTGCCATTCTACCTAACTACCCCCTTTCTAGGTAAACTTCAGTCTGATGGCTATGACTTAGGGTAACATCACAGGACTTCATATGTGGAAAGTCTCCTTCAAAGTCATGACTCAAAATAAATATCCAACAAGTCAGGGATGAAGCAGCAGCTACATGAATAGACCTAGAGGTGACAAAATAAATAACTGTAACAGAAATAATTTATAATTTACAAAGTGCTTTTCTTATGATTATTAGAGGGTGTTCATTGAAATATTGCTCTTCAATTCAAACACAGCAGGAAAGTTTCAAAGTAGATAGGATTGAGTTCAAGACACTAGAAATTTGAAAAATAACTGAAAATGGAGGGAAAAACACTTTTACTTGTGTCCCAATGTTTTAAAATGAGTTAAGTATAGAAGCTCTAAAAAGCTGTACTGACCTGAAAATTTCCTTTTGGGGGTGGTGGTGGTTTCAACAACAGAACTAAGAAATACCTTTTTTATTATTATTTAAGACACATTTGAATATTTAAATAAAAACACTGAAACCTCCAATACCTACCTTTGTTCTCTTTCTACATTTATCTCACCTATCCTTTTAGGGTACTGAAATCTATTAACATATGAGCAAACTCATAACACAGTATTACTGGTTGTGAAGTTAGACTTGTATACTAGTATGGCTGAATGAGAATGTCCCCATAAATCCATGGATTTGAAAGCTTGGTCCCCAGTTGGTAGAACTGTTTAAGAAGGAATAGAGGGCATGGCCTTTCTCTAGAAGGTGTGCCACTAGAGATAAGTCTTTATGTTTCAAAAGACTTGTGTGACTCCCAGTGAGCTCTCTGCCCCCTTTGCAGTTTGAAGTGTGAGCTCTTGACTATCCCTGCTATCATGTCTTTGCTTTGTTATCATGAACTGTAAACTTCTGGAACTATAAGCCCTATTAAACACATTCTCTTCTAAGCTGCCTTGGTCGTGGTGTTTTAACAATAGAAAAGTGACTAAGACAACTTGTTTCCTGGGAGACACACATATATGCCCAATACCTCTGATGAAAACTTTAATATGCAAGGTGAACAAACAAAGGAATATTTTACTTCATAAGATATTTTTTTCAAAATCCTGCCCCCAAATTGGAGGACAAAATATTTCACGGCTTCATAAGTATCTTTGCTCTCAGGACTAGAGCTATCACTCTCTGGACTTCAGCACAAACAACAGAGGAGCTATTGAACATAGGAATGTTCAAGATCCGCTGCACTAGATAATACAAGGAGTTGACTGTTTCTGTGTGTACATTTTGATCAAACGTG
>LOJH01020345.1:0-13084 GCA_001685095.1 Ellobius talpinus
CGGGGGTCACGGTCATGAACGGCGGAGTTGGAGAGCTGGAGCGCGAGCGTGTGCTCTGCGCGTGGCGCCTGCTGCGCTCGGCGGGGCCGGGGCGACAGCAGGTTGGATGCCTGAGCCTGAGCCATGGGAATTCCCNTTTTAAACCCCGGGAGGGGAGGGGCGGGGTCCGGCGGGGCTGACTGACGGGTCGAGAGGCCTGTAGCAGTCGACCCTACGGCAGGTGGAAGCCAATGGGAGAGAGACAAGAGGGGCGGTTCGTGGTCAGCCCCCCATCTAGGAGGCACACTGGTTTCCCGGTCGGATCGAACTCCAGCAGAGGCTGGGATGCAGAGTAATTTTCTCCTGGCAAGTCCACTCTGGGAACCTCCGAGCGCTCCAGCAACTTCAGCCCCTCCAGATTGGTCACCTGGTTAATAAGAAAACCTTGAGCACTTATCGGTTTTCAGCTTGTAGGCTGGAGTTGTCTCAACAGCTCCGTGAAGAAGGCAGGGAAAAATAGCTCCGTTTTCCAAATAACACAAAGACCTTGAGAAATGTTTCCCGGTGGGCGCAACCTGGGAAGCCACCAGTTGCCGCCCACAGGATGGGCTGTGACCTTCGTTAGAAAGAAGAATGGGGTGTAAACTTTCAAAAAAAAAATCTCCTTACGGGTGACTTCTCTCAAGAAGTCTCACGGAGGCAAAATGAAGCATCCGAGGCTGTGGAGGCTTCCTGAGGTTAAGGCACACCTGTGGCCCTGTGGTCCACACGACCTGGGATCAGAATCCCGGCACCCAGTCTTACCAATCTGAACTGGAAGTCCACAGGAGCAGAGTCTCTGTGGCCTAGCAACACTGAAGAAACCAGTCGGAGGAACCCTAGTTTCATATGGGGAGCAGGACAAGACATGAACGGAAAAGGGTCTGTGAGAGCAGAAATCCTAGACACCTCCAAGGAAGGAGCAATCTTTCCTGGGAGCCCAGCCTTGGAGAGGAGAACTTGGCCCTAAACAGACCTGCCAGGAGCTGGAGGTCTGCCCGCAATGGTCCCAGAGGCCAACCTGGACAAGGCCACAGCTATGTAATCATCAGCTCCTCGACACAACAAGGTGTCTGCTGCCTGCCCCACAAGAGACCCATGATTATCTCCAAATGTGGAACCCAGCTCTTGGAGATTGGTTTCCACCGGTCTGGGCCCCTCCCTTGGTGGGGAGAGATCCATTTCTTCAACCAGAGTGCAATAAAGCACAGGCTTGCAGCTCCCTGACTGCCCTGAGAGCTCCTGACAAAGACTAGCTCTGCTCCCTTCCAGTTTCTCTTCTCCATTATATGAGCAAGCTTCCCAAAGGGCGCGCGCGCGCGCACACACACACACACACACACACACCCCACCACTACCACCACCACACCACACCGCACCATCTGGCTGCACACAACACTCACCCTACATACAGCCAGTCTTCCAGAACAACAAACCAGAGTGTACCACTTTGCTCAAAGCTCAAAGGACTTTGCACCTCCCCCATCGGCCTCATACAGAAATGCCCAGGCAAGAAAAAAGGGTACTCCAAACAAAAATAAAGAACATCTCTAAAAAGAAGTGTCATTATTCAGGCCTGAAGCCAGCGCCTTGATCAGACGCTAGAGCAAGATCCCACCATCANGGAGGAATTCCCAGGTCTGCCATCTAGTGGTCAAACCTTGAACAGGACTCATCTGAGGTTTATTTCCCCCTCTGTAAAACGGGAGTAAAAATGGCATCCACGCCAGGTGTGTCTCATTGGCAAGACTAAATGAGATGGAATGAGTACAGCCTTTATAATGACATATGAAGAAAACAGCCTAGTACTTCACAGTACACAGAGCAAATATTCCTACTTTACAGGCAAATCATCGGGCAATGCATGAGACTGACTTGTCTGTGGCCTGATCTTAACCAGATCAGACGACAGAACCAATTTTCTAGGCTAGGCTCTTGGAGTCAGTCCTATCCTGTCTCTGTCGCATGGAGTCTCCTGTTACTGTGTCACTGGGAATTTCTATGGAGACTCGGCTTCGCCAAGCACTAGGAGAAAATACATTAAGCAGCAAAGGTCGGGCCGTCCTGGAACAGCCCTTATGGTATAGAATATTGGGGATTTAACCAGCTGGATTGCCACAGTTGTCCAGCCCCGAGTGTGCCGGTGGCACCCTGGTCAGTTTCCATGAACCTTCAGTGTTTTCCCACAGGGGGCGCAGCAAGCTGTAGGTTTCTCCTGACTCTGCCACCTGGGCACACACAGTCATGGAGCTGATCCATTGCCTTCTGGTGTTGGAATTGTTGAGAAAGCCGTTGGAGACAGCGAGCATGTTCAGATGGCCCCCAGGGGGAAGCATTGCAGTAGAATCTTTCCGTCACCAACCCCAAATGCTGTTTTCCATTTCCAAACAGTCACTGGTCCAAAAGTCGACATCGTGCTGGCCTTCAACCACGTAGCTTAATTTAAAATACAAGCAACCGCTTTCCAGTTACTTTGCTTAGTGCATATTTTCTTTCCTGCTGGTCGGCATGCAGGGCCTGTCATGACTCTGGTTGCCATTCTCGTGACACATTTTCTCCCAACTCCTCCAAAGCCCAGAGAAACTCAGAAATCCAAGAGAACCCCTAGTCCTAAACAGCATCTCTCTGCCAACCAGGCTCAATCTTGTGATCCAAGGAAAAAAAAAGTAAAATTGACATGCTGTCTTGCCCTGGAGGCCAGGTTTATGACACCAGAATAAATCTAGCTGGCCCGGCAACTGCTCTGTCCACTTTTAGTCACACTCTGCCCTCTGCGACTTCTCTTTTCAAAAGGATATTTTAATGGAAGAAAAATAATTATTTATATCATAACTCAGGTCTTGGGGGACTCAGGTCTGGAGCACTAGTGGGGAACGGCAGCTTGAAATATCTGTCCTTTTGTCCTGTTCAGAAAAAGCAACATTCTGTTCATTCTGGCAAACACAATGTTCTTTGTTAAATGGGATCTTTGGACACACACACATTGTCCTACAGTTTAACGCAGGGAACAGATAGGTACCTGGAGACCATATCTAAGAGTAAAGATTGCATTGTATGGGAACTCAAAGAGCAAGGTGCTGTACATCTAACCGGCAGGAAGGACCCCTGAAAGCAGTTAATCCTGAAGGGGATCTGGAACAAAGTGCTTGTACCGTGTCAATGATGTCAGCTCTATGTTTGCTTTGCTGTTGCAGCAGCCCCGAGCTGAGGTGTCTAAGGTGAGGACTCTTGCAAAGGCACTTCCGAGCTCAGTCAGGAGTTTGGGATACCAAGATTAAGCTTACAATTTGGCTAAGGTAGGTTATTCATTACTCTTACTTTCCACATGAGGCTTATCCACAGAGCTTAACCTTACCAAGGTTCTTGCTTAAATAGAAGCAAAAAAAATTTAGAAATTTTTCAGCCTCTAATCTAGATTCCTATTGACAGTCTATCATAATAAACAGCTTCCGTCTGGTGGCCCAAGATGGCTGCTCAAGTCCTTGCCGTCATATCTGTTTTCCAGCGAACAAGATGGAAAAGGGAGAAAGAAGAATATGTACTTGCCAGAAGTTACAGTGTATTTTATTTCCTTGACTACAGCTCTATAGGTATCCAGGTAAACACAAATGGTTACTAAGGAAGAAGACACAGCTGGCAGTAGAGGCTATCAACATTGTGATGCTCAGTTGCCAGATGAAAGGTCTTCAACTCCCTTATATTAAATATATATATATATATAAATGGATGCTGAGCATTAAATGTGTGCCCCTTCCACAAAATTCATCTCTTGGAACCCTATCCTCTTCAGGACTTCAAGGAGTCCTTGGGACTAGATGAGGTCACAGAGGCGGAGTCCAGAGGAATGAGGTTAGTGCCTTCATACAAGTCGTAGGAGAGCTTGCTTCTCAAGACTGTCAGATCTCCACCATGTAAGGCCTTAAAGAGAAGTTGACACTCTGGATTCAACAAAGCCCAACCATGCTGGAACCTTGGTCTTGAATTCTTAGCCTGCAGAATTTTGTGAACTAATTGTGTATTGTTTAGAAGCACCTAGTCTATAGCACAGCAAAATTCATACAGGTATGGAACCCGCCCAAGAGAAAGAATTGTGCTACAGAGAACAGAAATGAAAGGAATGGAGATCCACAGGTCCCTGTAAGCCCTTTGCCATCAGACATGGAGTGACAGGATTTGGAGTTTGCCCTGTTGGGTTTCAGTCTTGTTTTGGTCCAGTATTTCCTCAATATCCCCCATTCCTTCCTTTTTTAATGATACTACATATTCTGTGCCTTTGTATATTGGAAGTATATAATTTTCTTTTTGATTTTGATTTTACAGGGAGTTACAGTTAAGAGATTGTCTTAAAAAGAGACTTTGGGCTTTCAGACAGTGTTGAGACTGTGAACGATGATGGAGACATTTGGAATTGGACAGAATGTATTCTGCATTATGATAGGCTATAAGTCTTTGAGAATCAGGAGTGAAATGTAAAGGCTTGCATAAGAACACCTAGCCAGGTGATGGTAGTGGCACACACCTTTAATCCCAGCACTCCGGAGATGGAGGCAGGCAAATCTCTGAGTTTGAGGCCAGCCTAGTCTACAGACTGAATTGAAGGACAGCCAGGGCTACAGAGAGAAACCTTGTCTCGAAGAAAAAAAAAGTAAGAACAACCCCATTGGTTTATACATTTTAATGTTTGGTTCCCAGTTGGTGGAACTTTTTAAGAAGGATTAGGAGGCTTTATTGGAGGAGGTGTGTCACTCGGGTGGGCTTTGAAGTTTCAAAAACCAAGACAGGCCCAGTATCTCACTCTTTCTGCCTCATACCTGTGGACCAGATGTGAGCTCTCAGCTACTGCTCAAGTGCCATGCCTGCCTGCCTGCTGACACACTCCCTGCCATGATGGTCATAAACTCACCCTCTGAACTGTAAGCAAGTCCCCAACTAAACACTTTCTTTCACAAGTTGCCGTCATAGTGTCCTGTCACCGCACTAGAAAAATTACTGAGATTTCCCTCAGTCTGGAATTAGATGCTCTATTCAGTGCTAATTCATAAGCACTGAAGCAAGTCAGTGAACCCCTATTGTACACAAGACATCGTGTATACAATGGGAACCAAGCGGATACCTGACCTTGAGGAGCTGACAGTCAGGTAGAAAGGTAGACATTAGGCAACCAGTTGTCAGCAGCTGAGTCATTAGTTTCGAGTTTCCACAGTGCCACAAAGAGGTCCAGGACGTTTTGGGAGTTTGGTGCAAAGGGGCTACAAGGTTAGTAACGAGTTTCCTGAAGAAGCGGCTGTGATCTAAAAGCTCTCAAGCTTAAGCTAAAGTAAGTATTGGAGGATAGAACAGTCTGGTCACAGCAAACACCACGTGCAAAGGTCCTGAGCTGGGAGAAGACAGATCTGGGTCTATGACTGATGAGATTGCACTAACCCTTTAGCCACTGGCAGCCCATGAAAAAACAGTCATCACCTGGATAGACCTGGATCTACCGTCCCAGTCTGATAATCATTTTCAAGTCCTTTAGTGACGAATTTACAGAAGGATGCATAAAAGGGTGGTGAGTTAGTTATCTATTGCTCAAGAGCAACTTTCTTCTTAAACTTAGTCACTCAGAACCATTACCTCACTGTTTCTGCGGGTCAGGAATGTAGGAATGGCATAGTTGAGCAGTTCTGACTCGAGGGTTCTCACAAAGTTATGGTCAAGTCCAACTTCAGAGCAGGCCAACTACGCAATCCCAGAGACTTCATGCGTGGTTTGATCGTCTACCATTGCTGCCTGGAATTTTTTCCACTAACAAGGAGCCTCTCTTTCTACTAAATTATGTATCCAGCACCGGCTGACATCAACTTATAAGCCGGGGCTACAGCCATCTAGGATTGGCTGCTCTAAGCTCACTTACATGGTTATTAGCAGACCTCAGCACGTCCATGCTGTCGCCAGGAAACCACAGTCCCTGTCCACATAGAGCTCACAGCTGTCTGCCCACCCAGAGCATGTGATAGGACAGAACTAGGATGGGAGGCAAGGGCCCCTCTAACCCGACCTCGAGAGTTCCATCATCTGTGCCACAGTCCATCCGTTATGTTGAACTGAACAAGGGTGGCAATGTCAGGACAGGCTCTTGGGAACATATTAGAACCTGACTACCACAGAGAGCAAAAAAATAAATAAAACAGCATTAGAAATGGTAATGAGAACTTAAGTATAATAAAAAATCAAAATTTGTATCCCACTTTTGAAATAATGTGCCTGGAGTAGGCCACAAGCTCAAAGTTTGACTGGAACCACATATTCCTCAAATGTCACGCCTTGAGAACATTTCAGACTTCAAATGTAGCTCTCATCACTTCCAGCTTGTCCTTCCGTGTTCGTTTGTCTACATCAAGACTCCTGAAACCTGACCGACGCGTAATTACTGTTATTTAGTGTGTGTGGAAGCAGCACACGTGTGCCACTGACCACGCTTTCCATCCTTTTGGAAGCAGGGTCTCTTTGTTGTTTTCCTGATGTGGATGCCAGGCTATCTGGCCCGTGAGTATCTGGAGATTCACTTCTCTGTCTCTCCTGGTCAACTTTACACAGCAGGACTAGCCTCTCTAGGGAGCAAACTCGATGACGACTTCTTATTTCCTCTGTCCTTAAAAATATAATCTTCACTCGTTATTCTTGACTTTGAGAGGAATCATCTAGACTGTCCACTTGGATAATCAATTATTTCTTCTCTCATCTAAGCTCTTGTCTCTTTGAATTCATCTACTGTTTAACCTAATATTTATATAAATCTCTCCTCCAGGGATTTTCCCCTTTTTCCCATAATAGGCAGAAAATAAGAAATTCAAATTTCTCAACTCTGTATAATGAAAGCCAAAAAGGAGATCTGGCCTTATTGAATACATGCTTTAAAAGGAATATAACATTTTAGACAATACAGTGAACAATTGAAAGATAATATAAATTCTAATGACAAGGTACATTCATTACATTTCAGGTGATTTTATCATTCTTTCTCTTTTCTCATTTTAGGCATTCTTGGCATCATTGGAAATAACTGAGGAGTAAAGAAAATGATTTTAAATGACAACTAAGTGTGTTAAGATATAGGGAGAGTAAGATACTAAGATTCCTTGTGTAAAGTCTCAGATTGTAAGAAATGACTTGGTATTGCATTCATTTTCTCATAGCTGTGAACAAGCACCCAGCAAAAACAACTTGACAAAGGACAGGTCTATTTTGACTCACAGTTGGAGGGGACACAGTCCGCTATGGCAGGAAAGGCAGGAGAGTAAGGTACCTGGTCAGAAAGCAGAAAGCCATTCATGCCGGTCCTCTGCTTGCTTTCTCCTTACTCAGCCCAAGGCCCCAGCCCATGAAATGCTACTGCCCACATTTAGGGAGGATATATACCCATCTCCATTAACCCAGTTTAGGAACTCTCTCCCAGGCTTGCCCAGAAGCTTGTCTCCTAGGTCCTTCTAGATCCTGTCGAATTGTCCAGTCCCAAGTACCACATAAATATCATGACCCAAGACAGGATGGGTTTTATCCTCTTGTGAAAATAAGTAAAGTTTACCACTGTGTTTTGGAAGAGATCTAAAGGTAAAAGTCAAGCAATATAGAAATTAAAAGTTAATTAGATGTTGGCTGGAGAGACGGCTCTGTGGCTAAGAACATGTACTGAAATCTGTGGGCACCTGCATTTTTATACACATACCCACAACACAGGCACATAATTTAAAATAATAAAAATAAATACTTTTAAAGTTAATTATATGCTAGAAGTGCTTTTTTAAAAAAAATCAGCTAAGATGTTGAGGATGCAGCTCAGTTGGCAGTGATCTTGCCTAACACATGTGAAGCCCTGGGTTTGGCTCCCGCAGCTCATACACTAAGCAGTGACCAACAACTGCAATCCCAGAACTGGGACGTAGAAGTAGGAGGAGTAGAAGTTCAAGGACATCCTTGGCTACACAGCAAGTTCAAGGTCAGCCTGGGCCACATAAAACACTGTCTCAAAAAAAAAAACCCACAAAAAAAAACACTGATTGAATCCCCAGTGGACCCTGATGGCATTAACACAACTAATGGAAGAATTAGGAGAAAGAATATCACTCAGGTGACCTGAGAAGACACTGTTCATGTTTTATTCACTTCTTCCTTGGCCCAAGGAGTCTCCTCTGTGCCTGGTGGCACAAATGTGTCACCCTATGCATAGGACATCTCAGAAGTACCTGGAAGGTAAGAATAGCCCTCACACAACGGGAACCAGAATTGATGAATAAATTAACCAGGATCCTCACTATTCTTCAGGGAATTTTCCCACTGGGTCCCATCAGAACAGAGCCCCTCTTGCTGCCATCTGTATCTCTCTTGTGAATGGACCATCTACAAGCTTTCCTACCTGCCTGCTGTGTTTCTCCAGTCACTCACTGGGCTCCATAATCTTCAATCAAGGGCTTGTACAGGAACACTTTGTCTTAGAATCTTGCCTATAAGAGAACCTTCACCAAGATGTGGGACAGAACTCCACTCTCTGAATAAAGCATCTTAGGCCTGAAGTCCTGATAAAGATGCTCTCCGTAACCTTGAAAACAAACACACCATAGACTCCACCCAGTCAAGACAGAGAAATAAGTGAACCAAACCACGAAAGAACCACTTCAGGGTGACAGAGAACAGTTGGAAAGAAATGCTGCTTTGGAAAGTCGTTACTAAAAGGAGCTTTGTAAAACCCATTATGAATGCTTTGCTATCTGCTAGGGATAAGCATCTGTGAAAACTCAACTGTCTGGTCCTGGTGAGGAAACAGGCTCAAAGGGGGTAGGAGTGATGGATAGGCAGGGAAGAGCACTCATTGTTCTTGCAGAGGACCCTGCTGTGGTTCCCAGCATCCGCATGGAAGCTCACATTGTCCATAACTCCAGTTCCACGAGATCAGATGCTCTCTTCTAACTGCCTCAGGCACACTTGCGGCATATGTGCAGATGAAAATATTAGTACACATAAAACAAAAGGAAAGGAAAGGAGGGAGGGAGGGAGGGAGGGGTGAGGGAGGGAGGAAGAGAGGGAGAGAGGAAGGAAGGAAGGAAGGAAGAGAATCCAGTGGGCCATCAAAATGGCTCATCAGGCAAAAGGCACCTGCCATGGAGCTTGATGTCCAGAGTTCAATGGCCAGGATCTACACAGTGGAAGTAGGGAACTGCTCCCACAACTCCCAAAAATTGTCCTCTGACCCACACAAACATATATATAGATAGAGAGAGAGAGAGAGAGAGATGCACACATAGTGAGAAACACACACACACACACACACACACACACAGAGTCAAATTTTTAAAAAGAAAAACTGGCCACCGGGAAGGAAGCAGGACCCTGAGGCTGGGGCTGGGGCTGTTCAGACCTGCTCCTCTTGGTGCTACATCACCCAGGGGACAGCTACGTGAATGAACCAGGGCAGGTTTGGAAAGCTGAGTAATCAGGGCACAGGTCAAAGAGCAGAACCTGCTCTGTGCATGGCCAAATAAGGGCATCTTATCCCTAAAGCAACAGTAACATCAGAAGACTCCCTCTGCCTGCCCCAGCTTTGTCTTCCACCAGAGAAGATCACTGCCCTTCCTGGGCTGTCTCCTTGCCAGAGAGACAAAGGCATTGCTGTCCTCTTCAGCCCCCACCCCAGATCCTGACTGAAATGGCGATTCATCCAATATTCAGCAAGCACCAACTGGCTGTGAGGCCCTCACCTTGCATAATTCAGCTTCTGTCCCCATCTGGGACACTTTTTCCTGCTCAGAAGACAGACCATCCTCCACAGAATGACCGTGATGGTACAGCTGGACTGACATGGGTATTCAACACAGAGGATTGAATCTAAATCTATTGCCTTCCTACAAGTTTCACTTTTATGAGCTTTAACAGTTTGCTTAGCAAACACAATGTATGAAGTACTTTATAAATATCTTAATTCAGTCCGCAGACAACCTCATTATCCCGGTATCCCTCCCATATTTGAAATGGGGAAACCAGAGCACAGAGACTAAGTCAGTCTCCTATGGTTTCACGGGCTCCCGTGAAGGCATTATTTTCAACTTGAATATGCCTAACCCTGTCATCGGCCTGGTTGAAGCCAGATAACCAGATGGTTTGGAGTCCCCCTAAGAACTCAGCTGTCACTAGAGGAAGGAGTCAGATTGCTTCCATTGGAGCCACTCTCAAAGTCAATGGAGCATGGGGCTGGAGAGATGGCTCAGCGCTGTAAAACACAACTGCTCTTGCAGAAGACTGCGGTCAGTTTCCAGCAGCCACGTGACAACTCACAACCATCTGTACCTCCAACTCCAAAGATCCAATGCCCTCTTCTGGCCTCGGTGGGTACCAGGCACCAGGCACACATGCTGGTAAAACACCCATACACATAAATTTAAATTTTAATAAATATTTTTAATCCAAGTTAGTGAAGCAACTGAATAGGGACATAGTCTCTGGACAAAGTGACATTTCAAAGAAAGCTAGGCTCTAAAATGCAGTATTAACTAACCAGGGCTTCCTGATCCAGGCTGTGTTTTATGAACTCATGCCAGGCTGTATACCCAGCCAAGGGCATAGTCTTACCCTGCACTCCCGCCAGCCACAAGGATGCTACCCCAACTCTTTACTACACCTCCATGCGTCTCACTTTCCTGCTCCCAGAAAGTGGATGCTTCCTAGGGTCCTTGCACCTACACTCTGGGTACCCCACACACAATTGTCCACTTGCCTTCTCCCCAGAAGCTGGGTGCCTCCTGCACCTGTGCTCTGGGTAATGCCTCTGAGGGGCTGACATCTCTCTGGCCAATCAGCTGGACTTATCTCCTACTTTCTGGTTCACTAGCCTCTCTTCATACTCCCAAGGTCAAAACCTTGCGCGTATGCAGCTACGGGCCATTATAAAGGTCATGTGACATTCAGGTAGAGAATTGCAGAGTGGCCCAGCTGAACAGACTATTTTTTTAATTATTAGAAGGAAATGTAAATTAAAGGGAAATTATCCATCATCACTGTTTTCCTGTGTGCGAGGCATAGCTTCAATAAGAATACACAAAAACTCCTCAGAAGTGTTTTGTTCTTACACTCGTTCCTTTACCAGATGTCCTGTGCAATTAGACATCTGCCCAAAGACAGGAAAAGTTTGTGCTTGGATAATTGTATTCCAGACAGGAAATGGGACATAACAGTTAAGAGTTCCAGTTTGGGACTTTGGCAAGCCTTTGATTCCAATACCATCCCTGGACTGGCTGGCTGATGCTGGACGAGTCATTCCACCTCCCTGAGCCTCAGATTTCACATGTGAAAACAGTAATTAAAAGTGCCTTCCTTCTTTCTACCTACCATGGATGGCTATCATCCAAGGGTGGATAGAATGTTGGCAAGAGTGTGGAGAGCAGGGAACTCTCGTGTGTTACTGATGAACATGTAAAATGATACAGTCGCTAAGAAAAATAGCATGGCACCACCTCTGAAAACTCAAACACAGAATTATTATATAATCCAATAATTTCCCTGCTGGCTATCTACCCAACAGAAATAAAGGCGGGGACTCAAATCACTATGTATACTCTACAGTGTGTAGCAACTTCATTCACACTCGCCAAAGAAAGAGTGGAAATCATCCAAAGATCCAATGGGGGGTGAATGGAGAAGCAAAATGTGGTCTCTGCAAGCAATGGATTGCTTCAGCCTTTAAAGGGAAGGAGTTTACCGCATATGTAACAGCGTGAATAAATCTTGACTCAAAACAAAAAAAGATTCTAAAAATCCATTGACTACGCCTGTGAAATTCCTAGACCCAGGAAGCAGAATGGTGGCTGCTGGAGCCTGGAGAAAAAGGGGGTCAGGGTTCGTGGGTCTAGAGTTTCCATCTGAGAAGATGAAGAAGTTCAGAATGAGGGTGATGATTGCACAGTGAAAACTTACTGAATGGCATTGAGCTGCATTCCAGAAAACAGTTGAAATAGCAAATTAGAAGTTACACATTTCCATACAATAAAAATTATCATCCTTATACTTACAAAGGGTAAATTATTGACATCAGTGAAGCAAATAACAGTTCCTGGAGCACAGCTGGGAGAGGAATGCCAAATTGTAGGTACCACCCCCATCACCTTCAGTAGGTACCATCCCCATGGCCTTCAGCAATTGTCATCCCTATGGCCTTCAGCAGCTACCATCCCCATGGCCTTCAGTAGGTACCATCCCCATGGCCTTCAGCAGGTACCATCCCCATGGCCTTCAGTAGGTACCATCCCCATGGCCTTCAGCAGGTACCATCCCCATGGCCTTCAGTAGGTACCACCCCCATGGCCTTCAGCAGCTACCATCCCCATGCCTTCAGTAGGTACCATCCCCATGGCCTTCAGTGAGTACCACCCCCATGGCCTTCAGCAGCTATCTCCACAGTTGCCTTCAGTTTTCAGAAGGCTGAACCTGAACCCATCCAGGATCTATAAGTAGATGAACAAGAAGAAAGTTGTCAAGTAGAAAATAACTCAGCGAATGTAGGGGAGGGGTGTAGGACGACAGAAATGTGAAGGAGTGCAGATCTCAAGATGACAAGAAATGCTCCAGAGAAAAAGAGAGAACTTGAAAGAGACAGGAGGAGAAAGGCCAGCCTGGGACTGCAGCGAATGTCAATTGAGTGGATGGTTAAGCCCTCAGGAGATTAATTAAGCAAATTTAGAGGTGAGGGCATTTCCAGAGAGAATGAACTAAGGGTGGCAGACCCACAGGCCACATTAGCCCACAGAGCCAGGATGAAATCAAAAGCAATAAAGGAGATAGTCAAGCCTCATGTGTATTCTCTCTCTCTCTCTCTCTCTCTCTCTCTGTGTGTGTGTGTGTTTATGTGTCTGTCTGTCTCTGTCTGTTGTCTCTCTGTCCCTGTGTCTCTGTCACTCTGTCTTTCTGTATGTCTGTCTCCCTCCTCTCCCCATCTCCCTCATCCATCATCAGCAACCCCGCCATCATGCTGTAAGCTCTGCTCTGCCACCCCCACCACACACACACACACACACACACACACACACACACACACACACAC
>LOJH01020346.1:1039-15020 GCA_001685095.1 Ellobius talpinus
AAAAAAAAAAAAAGCCACAGAACCTGCCCATCCGTATTCATGAGGAGGAAATTACAGCAAGACTATCAGGAATTGGATTCTAGGGGCTACTGTAAAGACAACCTATCACAAAAACAAGGCAAGGGGGNTCACAACCATCTGTAATGAGATCTGGTGCCCTCTTCTGGCATGGAGGCAGAATGCTGTATACATAATAAAAAAATAAAATCTTTAAAAAAAACAAAAACAAAAAAAGGCAATTATCAGACCTCAATGGTTATGCTCTCCTTAGACAGGTGTTATGAAGTCATAATCAACTAAAGTCAAATACAACTACAATATTTCTTTGTCAAGATAAAGGTCAGATACTAAACACAAAAATGTAATAGCAGAATTTTAATTAAAATAGTAGTGAAATTTGGATCAGTGGGTCTTCTAAAAGAAAACATAGGTAATGACATGAACAGAAACCAAGGAATATGAATGAAAGAAAGCAGAGAATCTCAGGAGTGATTGGTACTGGAGTTTCTGCTGTAAAATGCTAAGTATACTAATGCATGATGTATATTTGGGGGACAAAAAGAAAGCATGATAATAAGGGCTAGAATATGGCCTCATAATACTTCCAAGGAGTGTGATGCAAGGCTGCTTCCAGCCTACAAAGGAATAAAGGTAAAGGGAAGGTGTCATCTCCCCTGAATAGGGATCCTAACAAAAGGCTTCAAAAGGACTCTGCATCTTTAATAATATAAAAAGGCTAGGGCACAAACAGCATCATCTAAAATGCCATTAGAAATGCTTCACATACAAAAAGGTCTAAGTAAAGCAGGGTTTTATAAAGTGATCAAAAAAGAAACACTAAGGGGGAAAATCTTTTAAGATTAAAGAGGTTTTTCAAAGGACAAGTTGAAGTGGCTGTAAAATTTATGAGGCAGCATTAAACTTCAGTTCTAAGTAACAATAAATTATTCACTATAAAAACATACATGTGTCAAATATTATAAGCCTCTTAAACTTTTTAAAACAATTCTTACAGAAGTTATTAGATGTAGTAGGTCAACATTAACAGATACCAACTTCTTCGTTAGCACAGTATGACTACTCAGAGAAAAGAAGCCATCTTAGAGAGAATGAAAGCGGGCTTTGGTGGATTACTCAGTGCCATGGCGAGCTGAATCACATGCAGGGTCTGCCGTAAATCAATCTTTGTAACTTTAGCTAAAATAATGTTAGTTTTATCTTTTAAATGTCTCCATGTAAAAGGACAAATATCTGTTAAGTAAAATACTTGTGGATTAAAGCTTAAATAAAATTTAAATTTTAAAACAAATCAAGTTATAATTATTAAAGGAGTATGAAATATCCTGAGAAGGGCTTTATGACCCTAACTGACCATCAGCCTCGTGTCACTGAGCTGAACAGAAAGACCTTTAGGTGTGTCCTTGCTGCCTGTTCCTCCAGTGTCATGTCTCACAGTGTATAGACACCTCTACAGTGCATGACCATGTTCCCTCTACCATCTTATCAAATCTGCCTTCCCTCCACATTCTCTAAAAGTTCAATTCAAAAATTCTTTTGAACTGCTACCTCTGCCACAATACACCTACCTTAGAAGGTCTTTGTAGGTAGTAAATTAAATATGTGGCAGTGACTAATAATCTTTGCTAAGCACACATATAACTCAACTGAGTATAAGGACTTAAGAAATTTTCAACATGCTTGCATCTGCTAGGAGGAACTGAATATAAATTGCAAATATGAAAAATATCATTCTTACCTCATGAAACTGGAATCTAACAGAAAAGCCAGACATTAAACATTTGCAAATGTGATGAGTGAGACAGAAAAACATGGAGTCCCATAAGGAGAAGTGACAGGGCCACCTGAATGGACTTGGGTGTCACAGTTTTGTCTGGAGGATGGGTGGGACTAATGAGAGCATCACACAGTCAGTTCTTCACATTGCTTATCATTTAATCAATAACTAACACCTTGTAATCAAGTAACTATTTTTCATTAAAATTCATTTGATTATAGATAGTGGTGATGGCCAATTTTCACTATTAGGTGGATGAGATCTGGAATACGCAGGAGATACACTTCTGGGCATATCTGTAAGAATATTTCCAGAGAAGCTTAACTGGGGAAAGAAGCTCCACCTGAATGTGGGCAGTACATCCACGGACTGGGGCGTTGAGCTGAGTGAAAGGGGAAAGTGGGAAGCCAGGTGGGCACCAGCATTCGTCTTCCTTCACTCCGTGACTGCAGGCACAATGTGACCAGGCACTTGTTACCACGCCTAGCCTGAAATGATGAACTCTGTTCCCTTAAAGTGTGATCTAGAACAAGCCCTTCCTCCTTAGATTGTTTTTATCAAATATTTTGTCCCTATAATTAAAAAAAAGATAGCTAACACAGTGAACAAAAAACACTTTGTTTTGTTTTGTTGTTTTGTTTTGTTTTGTTTTTTGAGACAGAGTATCTCTGTGTAGCCCTAACTGTCCTGGAACTCACTCTGTAGACCAGGCTGGCCTCCAGCTCACAGAGCTCCGCCTGGCTCTGCCTCCTGAGTGCTGGAATTAAAGGCGTGAGCCACCACTACCTAGTCAACAAATGATTTTTAACATGTGAACTTTATTATGTTTTCCTTTTCCAGTAAAGTGACTGGGTGACATGTAAATATTATTTCCACTGAGGTTGGAAAGAAAGCTCAACAGTTTAGAGTTCTTGCTGATCTTCCAGGGGACCCTAGTTTGGATCCCAGCACCCAAGTTGGGTGGCTCACAACTGCCTGTAACTCCAGCTCCGAGGAATCCATCTCCCTCTTCTGTAGTCCAGGACAACCCCATACATATTATATATTCAGCACAGATACACATAAATAAAAATAAAAACCAAATCTATTTTTCAAAGAAGAATATTTTCACTGTATTTTTCTCAAACTTTATCTTGTGATCCAAAGAAGAAAATGTCCATTCAGCTAGACTCTAGCTAACGTCACGTATTTCCTGTCCTGAATCCTCTTATGCACACTTTAATCTTCACAAGTATTTGCAAAATCCCATATGACTAGTGCACCAAAACTATCTGTGAACTTCTCTCATATAAAGCAAGTTATAAATCACATCCAGGCAGCTTAAGCAGGCAACAGAAAAGTGATTATGTTGCCTAATTCTGTGCTTCCTTTCTTGAATTACTTGATTCCTCAATTGCATCCTTCTTCTTTGCACTTTTGATACAATATTAACACAGAAAAACACTTTAAAGACTATTTAAAGAAAAAAGGCCCAGGCTCACTAATACAAATAAATAATGCGAAATTCACTAACAGCATACTACAGTAACAAAGTAACCGACTATAACTATCTATAACCTACGAACCCATGGCTAGCTTACAAAAAGATTACCAGGTTTTCATATTTTTAGGAGGAGCAAGAAAACTGATTGCTAATTTTAACAAACCCTTCAAAACCACTGTTAAAGACAGCACTGTGCAAGGGAAGCAAAACCAATCTGCTCAGGTCACTGACTCTGTCTAAGAAGATTTACAGTTTCCAACCCACGGTCAAGGGCCAAGACAGACTTTAGCTTTAGTGCCCTCTAAGACCACAAACTCCAGGTTCATGTCACCATTATACTTAGAAAGGAGCCCAAATTTTAGCTGAACTGTTCTTTAAAGAGAGGTCTCATATAACCCAAGCTGTCCTCAAACTTGCTACATAGCTGAGGATGACCTTGAATTTTCTGATCCTCCGGCCTCCACCTCCCTGGTGTTAGGATTAAAAGCATATACTGCTATGATCAGGTTTTGCAGTGCTGGAGATCAAACCCAGAGCTTCATGCATGCTAGGTAAGCATTCAACTAAGCAACATCCCTAGCCCCTAGCTCAAGTCTTAATACAAATTTGAGCAAACAATGCCTAGATTTTGCAGTCAAACAAGCCATTATATTTCTCATCATTTACAGAACACAATCTCTCTTCCACAATGCCATTTAGCTGCTAAGAGGCTAAAAATTATTCTGTAACTTTATCTCTTATTTTAATTCTCTATGGCTATAAAAATAAGCATTAACATCATCTAATACAACTCATTCATTCACTTCTTACTCCTCTAAATATATCATTAACGCTATCATATCTTCCTTCACTTTTCCTCCATTCTAATTTGTTTCCTCTTTCTAACAAAATTATTTCATGGACTCATTAGTTTGTGTTCAACTGTTCTTTCCCATCATAATATCTCCAATCTGAAAGACACACAACCAGACCATCTCTATAATGGATGCATTTATAATTACTAATAACATCTCCACATTTAATAAGAAATGGACCAAAGACACTATAGTGGACAAGAATGACTGCTTTGTTAATAGAAACAAATTCATGAAATTAAAATTAAAATTACCGAATGGCCAGAAGTGAAGGATGAAGTGTGACACATGTCAAATGATACTCGCCAACATTTCTAACATTTCAAGAAACTCCAGTGTCAACAGGAAATATCAAAATTTAATAAAAAATAAAAGTTTAAATCTCTCCCTCTTAAAGACAAAAAGTTATACTGCAACAATAACAGCCTTTTGGTATATTTTTATAACTTAGAAGTTTATTTTTATTTGTACTAAAAATACTACGTAGGCTTGATCCTCTACTGAAAAAGCAGTTGAATGGGTCACATTTATATTCTTATTTTATAAAATGAAATAGTGAGCACAAGTCAGTGATGTGGGGGAGAGATATGCCAGCAGAAGATGCAACATGAATGTGCAGAGTGTCACATTCTGATGACATCTCTGGCAATGCTCTTTGCACTGTCATAAAGGAAACACGTAACCAGGTACACTTTTCAAACAATGAAATAAAAAAAAAACCACAGAAAGAGAGTTAACAGATATTCATAAAACTACTTAAAATGTAACATAATCTTCTTAAATATATAGTGAATTCTTAAAACCTGTTATTTTTACTTACCAAACATCTATTCACAGCCCTCAACATTAGTAAAAATACAATGTAAAGCAAAACCTTATGATTAATAAGAAAAAAGCTCTAACATATCAGCCAGTTGCAAAAGCAGAGTAAAATTTCCAAACTTGAGATTCAACTCCACAGCGTACCTTTGGACACCACTTGCCGACAACACCACCATGCCGTCTTCTCCAGAAGAAAACTGCCATGACTCACTCAATCTGTGTTCGCCTGGCTCCAGCTCGCCCACCACCCAGTCTGGTAACTTCTCTGGGCTTGCACCTTTTGGTAGTGCTGGATTTGATTCATCAAAATAGATGGACTGGTTTTTAAAAATCAGAGAAATCATTTTTGTAAAATGTACTATAAACAAAACACTTAAGTTTCCCATCAACTTTTAAATTTGGCAAAAGCTTTTCAAATATCCAATTTAAGTACAACTATAGACAAATATATAAAATTTATTATTGAATACATAATAAATTATGCAATACTAAAATAATAAAATGGTTAACATATTTACATTTCAGTGATGTTCTACTATACAAGAAACCTAATGAACAACAAAATTATATGGCAGATAAAGCTGGGAATAATTATTTACATAAGGAAATGATATTAGTATTATAATTGTGGTTCTCAACCTTCCTAATGCTGTGACCCTTTAATAAAGTTTCTCAATTTGTGGTGACACCAACCATAAAATTATTTTAGTTGCTGCCACATAACTGTGATTTTGCTACTGTTCTGAATCATAATGTACATTTTTTGGAGAAAAAGCTTTGAAAAGGGGTTGCAACCCACAGGAGAACCAGTGTTTTATAGTTAAATGGAAAACTTTTAAAATTATATCCTATTCTATTATTTCCTATAACCATCAATTAATCTGCACATACAGGCACATATATACACAAAATCAGTATTTGGAGTAATCACAATTAAAATGTGCCAGAAATTAAAAGTGCCTCGATAAGGTGGGAACTACAAAGTCAGAGACATGGTATTTGGTTCTAACCACATTGTTCATTCCCTGGGAGGTCAGGACAAAGCTCTGGCCTTCTTAGTATCATTTGTGAAATAAAGTTCTCCCCTACAATTTTATGAAATTGACTGTGGATGGAAAAATGTGACACAATATATTCATATCCCGACGTCTACTGTTCCTCACAAAACACTCCATTTTAGACACTCAGACGGCATTAGCACAGGAGTGTCAATGAGCCAGGTGCATGATAAGGTTTCTGGAGAAAACTCTACCTATGTAACCATCACCTAAGTCTACAGAAGTCCTCAAGGGGCTACTCTTCAGGAAATGGTCACACGTGACCCCTTTATCTTAAATCTGAAATAAAAGATGATTCTTTTTTAAATGAGATACAGTCATCTTGGTTACTCTCTGCTTCTCTTCCCATGGTTTAAGTTATTTGCAGTGAACCATGGCTATACATATTATTGGAAAATGCCACAAATAAGTTTTAAATTGGGTGCTATTGTAAGTTGGAATAGATTCGCATAAACTCTGTTCCACTATCTCCAGCAAGGTCTATTTGCACAGTATACATCGAGTGCTGGCTAGTTCTCCATCAACTTGGTACAAGCTAGAGCTATTTGAGAGGAGACAACCTCAGCTGAGACGGCCCAAGTGCAAGTCTGGAGGGCACTTCCTTCACTGGGTGTGGAAGGTGCCAGCTCACTGCAGGCAGCGGAGGCTGGTGGATTAAGCAGCATCCCTCCATGGCCTCTGCTTCAGTTCTGTTTCCAAGTTCAGTTCCTGTCTTGATTTCCTTCAGTGATGGACTGTGATGTGAAAGTGTATGCAAAATAAACTCTTTCCTCCCCAAGTTGTTACTGTCACGATGTTTTATCACAGCAATAGAACCCTTGAGTAAGGCAATATCTACTCACAGTCGCTGAGTAGTTGTCTTAGATGTCTCAGTATAGTACAAACAACTCCATGCTGTCTGTTATTTTGGGAATCTTGTGGAGATGGGGAATGAAAGCTTCTCAGACAATAGAGAGACTGGTGTACTCATTCTAATGTCAATCAAATACACAGAGTCAACTACCTACTTTCCCCAATACTGCTGATCTTGGCATAAGCAAAACATAAGGTACTCCTTTTACAATGGATAATAGCATTCAAAGTTTTTGTGTTCTGCCACCAACAAAAGGAATTATCCTCTGGTGTGCAGCATGCGATGATACTAAATTTTGATTAATAAATTGCTGAAATGTACAGAAATTTTGTATTAATTTTGTAATAATTCTAACATTCACATATGTATCAACTGCAGTTAGCTGTCCAATTAGATATGATACTCATAACCTACACAAACCAAGAGTCAAGTTTATGTTTACAAGGAGCAAGATGGGGACAACCAACTAGCCATAAAATAACTACCTTATAACAAAGCTGATAACAATTAAGTCACTATAGAAAACTATTTTTAAATACTAATTTAATATTATCAACAGACTAGAAAGGAACCGCTAAAAGCCATTAAACTGATATGCTAAATAAAATATATGAAAGAATTAATAAACTAGAATTTATTGAAATACTTAACATATGAAGAGTCAATTTGAAAATTAGTAAGTAATTAAGGCCAGTTTTAAAATTCATTTTTATATAAGGGAATATAAGTGAATAAAATATTAAAAGAATATTTTCTATTGAAAGTGGGAAAAATGAATGAAAGTTTTAATTTATGTATGTATTATCTAGCACATATAACTCAATATTATTTCCTTCCCAAAAGGGATGCTATATCGTAGTCACTTTTAAGGAAATGAAACTGCTCTGCAGTGGTCAATGGTACTTACCATATATGATGGTAATGTTTTTAGCATTCCTGACTCAGGACGGTGTGTAAAAGGGCCTTCCAGGACTCCTCGCCTAAGCATGTGCAGTAACAGCTTTGCATACAGGTTCCGATTCTTCCTACCCAGGAGTCCTGCACCTGTTCCCGAGGGCTCACACAGCTTTCTGATCCAAAGAGCACACCTCTGCCGTTCTGTATGTACAGAAGAACTATATGAAATATGATGTCAGGGATGAAATATTAAATTATAAAGACTATATAAGGACCTACTGTAATCTAGAAGGGGAATAGCCAACTTCCTAAAAAGCCCAATTGTAAATATTCCAAGCTTTCAGAATCATGTGATTTCTGGTGTAACTTACTCTAGTTTACCACCTCATCAAGAAAATATTAATAAACTATATGCAAGCAAACGGTGTGGTAACATTTCAACAAACTTTACAACATCAACAAAAAATGTTTGTGGGCTGGAAAAAAAGACTTGAGTTCACTTTATTAGTTAGGTGCAGCTGGGCAACACAAATATGTATATTTTCCTAAAAATAAGATTCCTGGGATCTGTCACTGATAGTTAATAAAAATAAAATTTCTGAATACTATTAAACATGTTTTAGATAAAATTTTGCATCAATAATATAACTTTAGATATACTGAAAAGACTTCTCTAAATCCTAACTACACAAACACAGAAAGCTAAGCACATATTCACTCAAAAATTAAATCCAAACATTTTATCTATTAAATCCAATAATTCCAAGGGATTTGTAGCTGATTCAAGGCTTTCTTTTACTATCGCTAAAATAATTGAGTGAATAATTTCATGAAATAATTATCCTTCTAAAAAAATCTACCTAAAAATGCGGCACATTTAATCCACATAACCCACTGAGTGTATTATCTTGCTGTGACGCAGGATTTTTTAACTCACATGAACACTACTCTGATATTTTTATCAGTCTAACTTAATTTCTGGATTACATATATTATAAAAAATCACTAATCTCTTGGCTTATAAAAGGTCATAATCATTTATTTTTTTGCCTACAAAAAAAATCACTAAGTCTGGATTTACCACTTTGTAATCTCACTACAGGCATGAGAGGTAGATCTCTTAAAAAAAGTGTGTATTTTTGCTCTGAAAATTATATGAACACCAAACAAACTTTATGCATATCCAGTGTACTTTAAACAAACAGAAAATACATAAGTAGAATTGGTAAGCTTGAGCAAATAATTAAAAATATGATATCGTCATGTCTTCTAGCAAACTGACATCTACATTATATTCAATGCACACACTTTGATACACCTTGTTTAATGAAGAGCTTAATTCTCTACTTAAAATGCCCACTGTGAAAGGTAGCTTTAGCTGTAAGACTAGATGAACTGGTACAAATTTCTAGTTTCTCTCTCTCTTTCTCTCTCTCTCTCTCATTTGTTGGTTTGTTTTTGTTTCTGTTTTTCGAGGCAGGATTTTTCTGTGGATCTCTGGTGTCCTGGAACTCACTCTGTAGGCCAGGCTGGCCTCAAACTCACAGAGATTGCCTGCCTCTGACTCCCTGAGTGCTGGGATTAATGGTGTGCACCACCATCGCCCAGAGAAATTTCTAGTTCTTAAATGGGATGAGTTCCTGCATGTTCATTATGAAGTAGTAAAAGAGGACCATGAATGTTCCATATAGATGATGTGTATGAACTTAAGGTTATATTTAAGAATTCTAAATACCTAAAACCTATTTTTAAAAAAGACAAAATATGAGAATAGTTTGATTTGAAATACATTTATAATGGAAAATTCTAATATAAAATTTTCTTAATTGGCAGATCCAAGACCAAAAAAAGGAAAAATTAAGTGCTTATCGAAGTTCTACAACCAACATGGGTGTCCATCAATGGGAAAATAAATAAAATATGGGATTTATATACAATATGATTTTACTCAGACATAAGAACAAAATAATGTCATCTACAGGAAATGAAATGAACTACATATCATCATGTTAAGCAAAACAAACCAGATTCAGGAAGACAAATATCAAACGTTTTCTCTCATACACAGAATCTAGACATTAAAAGATGACATGGAAACAAAAAGGGTCACTATTACAGAAGAGGAAAAGGAAAAGCAGAAGTGGGAGGAGAGATAAGAGAGAACAATAAAGGGAATGACCATGATCAAAGTAAATATAATGTTCATAACATATATAAAAATGTCATAATGAAACCCATTATTTTGTGTAATTAACATGTGGTAATTTTTAAAAGGTAGTGAGTATCAGAAGAGGATGCGGTACCCATCTATCATTATGTACTATCAGAAGTCATCATGAGTTAGCAACAGATATAAAGGAATGGAACCTGAAGCCATGAGATCTGAAGAGCAAGAGAAGAAGAAAGGAAAGGCTAAGGACCAACAAGGTAAGAAAAGAGGCACAAGGATATGGTTCAAGGGAAGGTCAGAGAAGGCTGCAGGCTCCGGAACAACAGCCGAGCAAAGCTGCATCATTTCTATGTCACACTCCTATCTCTCAATGCAGCTCCAAATAAGTCTGTAGCATTAAGTCAGCCCCTCACTTTTAATATAAAGTGCACTCAGATATCTCAGGGACATGAGAACTTGGAAGAACAAAAAGCCATAGCTTCTTAGATTCACTCCATACCCCCTACTCAATGTCTACCAAATCTACCAATTACTCATTACCCCTATAGTCAATAATACAACCACTGCAGCTTAGAGGATCTCCTTGAGCCCTACATTTTATGCAACCCTCTAATGCATTAAAATTTCTGTAAATCTATCTTGAAACAAAGGTTCTCATTCCAAAAGTACAAATAATAGGGCAGAAATGAAAACAACAGAAACTTGTTCATAGTTATCTTATCAGCTAGTCAGATTTAAAGAGTCAGAGGTTAACAATGGGTCCATTAACTGGAAGTCACTTCCAAGGATGAGGGAAAAGACAAAGTGAAGAAAGAGAAGTAACTGACTTTTAAGATCTCATGCTTTAAGCTCATGACATGAGCCATGGCATCATAATAATATCCTGTCAAAGCTTAGAGGACACTGCCACTAAATTTTTATTTACCCAGGAACAGCTCAAAGTAAACAATCCTACATCAATGATAAACATTAGCATTAAGTAAGTTTTTTAAAAGGGAATTTCAACTTTATTTCCATTTTGACAGTTCACTTGTATGACATCTAATCCTACTTGAAGATATTCAGAATCACCAAGGAAACACATTTCTGGGTGTGTTTGTGACAGTGTTTCCAGAAAAATTTAACTGAGGAGTAGAGACCCATGCTATATGTGGGCATCATCATTCCACGGGCTGGAGGACCCAGACTGAAGCTGAAAAGCAGCATCCTCTGCTCTCTGCTTCCTGACTACAGATGCAATGTGACTAGCTGCTCAAGCCCCAGACACCATGCCCTCCCCACCATGATGGACTGAACCCTCAAACTGTGAACCAAAACAAGCTCTTCAGGTATTTTGCCATAGCAATAATAAAACCATTAGTAGTTAATATAACTGTTTTGATTAGGTATTCTTATTTTTAATCTTAAGGATCTTATTTCAGCTAGATATGGTGGCACATGCCTATAATCCAAGTACTGGGGAGGCTGAGGCAGTATGTTGGAGGCTATTCTGGTCTAAATAGTGAACATCAGTCTAGCCAGGGCTACATAGTAAGAATATCTCAAAAACAAGAGTCTAATTTCAAACACAATCTTACCTGACCTGTGGGGTAATTTTAGAACAAAAGGCTTCATATCTACTACAAAGTGATCAAATTCTGCATCCAGTTTCTCCCATTTTTCTTCTTCATTTTCCATTTCCATAATCTGTTCTGTGAAAGAGTTAAAATTAGGCATCAAGTATCTATATGAGGAAAGCTGAGAAAACACGTTAAAGAAAACTTGTCAGTTAAATACCAGTCCTCCTTAATTGACTGCTAGACTCAGTGATATTCCGATCAAAACTCAGACAAGCTGATTCTAAAATTTATATAAGGTAAAAGAATCCGAGTAGCAGCAAAAGTTTTGAAGAAGCGTGAAGTTGGAGGCTCAGATCACCTTATTATAAGCTGAACTATAGCAGTCTACATTACAGCGCTGCCTAGAGAACAGATAGACCAGAAAAACAGAACAGAAAGCACAAATGGAACAATAAAAGTATGGACCCTTGGTATCCAACAAAGGCATAATCAAAGAGAAATGACAATTTTTATAACAAATAATGATGTAACAATAATGCTATACTATGCATGTAAATTGAGTTCAAATGAATATTGGACCTAAATGTAAACTGTAAAAATTGAATATAAAGGAAAAGATCTCCTTGACTTTATCAAAGCAAAAAAACAAAAAAAGAAAAGAAAAGAAAAAGATTACTTACAAAATAAAAGAACTGATATATAATATTGGACTTCAGCCCACCCCAACCCCCCCAAAAATCCTGCCAGCTTTGATCTGCAAAGACCCTAAATAAAGACTGGGAAAAATTCTTGCAAATTCTGAATTCATAAGTAACTTATATCAATAGCACATGAGTGATTGGGGAATTATAGAGCTCTGTGGTGCAGTGTTGTGTGCTGTGAGGCCCTGTTTCAAACTCCAGCACAGAAAAATAGCATTAATAAGGAAAATATGAATAATTCTCATCACTTGGCCCTAAGAATAAAAACCATTCAATAAAAATAATGAAAAAATCAATCCCTTTGACAGTAATTAACTGTATATTTTTAAAAAGATAAGAGAGATGATAAGAAGAAATAAATCATAAGATTCTGGAATGATGGTACCAACTACCCTATTGTCATTACAGACTGTATACACAGTTTTAAATACAGCGATGAATCCTCCAAACATAGATAACTCCTATGTGTCATATTTTATTTTAATAATTATATTTTAAATTATATTATTTAAATAAGTTATATTATATTTTAAAACATCAATCCGTTCACCAAAGAAAAAATACAAATAATGGCAATTATGCACATAAAAAGATGCTCAACATCACTAGTCACTAAGGAGGTGAAAAGCAAAACCATACTGCAGTACCCCAACAACACATGAGGACAGACAAAATTAAGTCAAGAAATGCAAAATGGTGGTGAGAATGGAGAATACAGAACTCTGATGTGTTGCCAGCCAGAAAGTGAAATGACAAGGACTTTCTGGAAATCATTTGGCAGTGTCTTTCAAAGCTAATCATGCACTCACCATATGACCAAAAACTCCCAGATGAAATGTAAAATCTATACTCACACAAAAAGTGTAAATGGCTTGAGTGACTTTTTAAAACTCAACAGTGAAAGCAGTCCACAAATTGTAATATGATCACACATACTAACGCTGCACTCAGCAACCAAGAATGAATATTGACACCCAAAACAAGAAAAACTACAGAGAAAGAACTCCTTTTCAAAAGGTTATGTGCTGGGATTAAAGGCATGCACCACCACCACTTGGGAGGCAGAGGCAGGAGGATCTCCGTGAGTTTGAGGCAAGGCCAGCCTGGTCTACAAGAGCTAGTTCCAGGACAGGCACCAAAAACTACAAAGAAACCCTGTCTCAAAAAAAAAAAAAGCCAAAAGGTTATGTGCTAAGTCCGTTGATATGATGTCCCAGAAAAGGAAAAAGACTTTAGCAGTGAGAACAGCCAATGGTCATAGAGATCATCAGCGAAGGACCAGGATGTGCACCAGAAAACTACCAGGGGTAGGTATCTAACTGTTCTGCACATGAACTGCTGATGAGATTGTGAAGTCTGTACAAGTGTAAGAATTCACTGAACTGTATGCCAAAATCTTAAAAGCCCTTAATTCCACCCTACACCTTTAAAAATATTAACTCTTCATATACACTGACAAAACCAGAAACAAATATCTTTTGCTAAAAATATATCCAGGAAGTAGCAAGATGGCTCAGTTGCTAAAGAGCTTACTGCTTAAGCATGGGGGCCTGAGTTCGGATCCCCAGTACTACATAAAAAACCCAGGCATGGGCACATGTGTTTGTAATCCTCCTGTAGTGGAGGCAGAGACAGGCAGGTTCCTGGAATTCCCAGGATACCTAGTCTACCAATAGATGAACTCCAGGTTCAGTGAAAGAGCCTGTCTCAAAGGATAAGGTGGGAGAAGGTGACATCTGGTCTACACACACACACACACACACACACACACACACACACACACACACAC
>LOJH01020347.1:0-19458 GCA_001685095.1 Ellobius talpinus
CAAAGAGAATATGTTAAAGAGATTACGCTTTTAAAGCATTTAATTTTTAAAGACTGGAGCTTTTAAAATTTGGAATGTTTTATATTGTGATATTGATATTAATATGAAAATTTAGGAATGAACAAGAAAGGAAAGTTTATGATGTAAGTTACTAATTTGTGTGTCAAGTTGACAAGGGGTCCATTGTACTGGTTGGTTTCTGTCAACTTGACATAAAACTAGACATATCCAGGAAGAAGGAATCTTCAAAGAGAAAACACCTCCATAAGATTGGCATGTAGGTAAATCTGTGGGGAATTTTCTTAATTAGTGATTGATGTATAAGGGCTAGGCCATTTGGTGGTACCACCCCTGGTCAGCAGAACCTGGGATTTATAAGAAAGTTGAAGCAAACCATGAGGAGCGAGCCAGTAAGCAGCATTCCTCCGTGGCCTTTGCTTCAGTTATTGCCTCTGGGTTCCTGCCCTGACTTTCTTCTATGATGGAATATGCTGTGGAAGTGTACACTGAAATAAACCCTTCCCCCCCTCAAGTTGCTTATACTTGTGATATTTTATCACAGCAATAGAAACTCTTACCTAAGACAGACAGGGGTCCATAGAGCAAGCTGACTAGCTAGCCTAACAGTTACTAGTGAGCTCTGGATTCAGTTGAGAGACCCTGCCTCAGTCAGTGAAGATGGCTTCAGACATCCCTTGAGCCTCCACACTCATGCTTACACCCACACACTTAGGCATGTGTGTACACATTCACACAACAATGTGGGTTATTCTCACTTATTCCTAATAGGCACAGTTCCATTTAGAATGAAGGCTAACAGAATCTTTTTAGACTTGAAAAATGGTGACCATATCAGAATTGCATAGTTAAAACCATGCATCAAGATACTATAAAACATATAGAACATTCATTTCATTTTCAGTCAGTAATATTGATATAGATAGTAGGAAGTCGTGGTTTAACTGAAAAGTCTTGGGTTTTTTCCCTCTGTGCTTAGGAACATATGTGCTTATATGGGTGGGTGGGTGAAGACTAGAGGTCAGCATTGAATGTCTCCCTCAGTGGATTTTCCCCTCATTTTGGAACATGATGGTCTCTCATCAAATCCTAAGCTCACTGATTCTACTAGCCTGGTTGGCCAATATGCTGTCTTCCACACCATCTTTACCCTGGCACTGGAGCTACAGGGATGCTGCTGTGTCCATCTTTTTATGAACTCTCTGGGGATCTTAATTTGGATGTTTATATATTTTACCAGCTGAATCATCTCCATGACTTTTTTCTTCCTTTTGAAGAGATGACGTTTCAATGTTTCCCAGGTTAGTCCTGAACTCTTGAGGTCAAATAATCTTTCCACCTCAAATTCCTAATTAGGTATAACTATAGATGTATGCCTTGGCCTTGTCCAGCCAGAGTTACAGGTTTGATTTAAGAAAACCCAATTCAAGCCAGGTGTGGGTGGAACATGCCTTTAATCCCAGCACTCAGGAGGCAGAGGCAGACAGATCTTTGAGTTGGAAGCCAGCCTGGTCTACAGAGTGAGTTCCAGGACAGCCAATGCTTCACAAAGAAACTCTGTCTTGGGGGGGGGACAGAAAAAGAAAACCCAAGTTCTTCCCGGTTCAGTGGTATAAACCTTTAATCCCAGCACTTGGTGGGCAGAGGCTAGGAGGATCTCTGAGTCTGAGGACAGTCTGGTCTACACAGAAAATTGTAGGGCTACATAAAGAGACTCTCAGTCCTCTCCCCACTTCAAGTAAAAAAGAAAACCCAGTTTCTAGCCCACAATCTGTTCTAGCCTTTTATTTTTTTATATAGCATATATTCTGCCTTTTAAATCTCCTAAGTGGTTTTCATTAAAGCAGCATACTGAGTTCTGTCAAAGAGGGAAGACATTACTGTAATGGAAACCTAAGTAGCTGCCTAGTTGCTGTGGCTCGTAGCAAGGGGGCATCATTTCTCATCTGGTCATAGCTCTTCTCCATAATGAAATTAGCCACGTGGTTAAAAGTCCATCAGGTAGTGAGCAGGATGAAGTCAGCCCTTCATCTGAAATGAAGACAGTGTGGGACAAAGGTGATGTCTGGGAAAGTTCAAGACTTGACTCTTGGGAAATTCTGCTAATGTTGATGTGTCTAAAAGAAGTCTAGGAATCTGATGCAATTTCCCCATGCATTGTCACTTCCAAAATGAAGTGTGAGCTGGGTGGGGATGTAGCTCAATTGGTGGAGATCTTGCCTCGTATGCAGGAAGTCCTGGGTTTGCTCTCTCGCTGGGTAAGCCAGGCATGGTGGTGTGTACCTGTAATCCTAGCATTTGGGAGGTGAAGGCAGAAAGATAAAGTAATTCTTGGTTCTATAAAGAGTTCAAGGCTAGACTAGGATGCGTGTCTCCTGAAAAAAATAAATAGGTAAGTGTTCAAGAGCACAATTTGGTACTTAAAAACAGCACTCCTGGATGGAGCTTGGAGGAATTAGGGGGAGGACTGGGCAGTGAATATTATCAAAAAACACTGTATTTGTGCTGGGTAGTTTTATGCCAACTTGACTGAACTGAAGATAGTCATCCGAGAGGAGGGAACCTCGAGTAAGAAAATGTCTCCATAAGACTGGGCTGTAGGCAAGCTGTAGGGCATTTTCTTAATTAGTGATTGCCCAGCCCGTTGTGGGTGGTGCCATTCCTGGTCCTGATTCGCCGGGCGGTGGTGGCGCACACCTTTAACCCGAGCACTCGGGAGGCAGAGGCAGGCGGATCTCTGTGAATTCGAGGCCAGCCTGGTCTACAAGAGCTTGTTCCAGGACAGGCTCCAAAGCTACAGGGAAACGTGTCTCGAAAAACCAAAAAAAAAAAGGCAGACTGAGCAAGCCATGTGGAGCAAGTCAGTAAGCAGCACCCCTCCATGGCTTTTTTTCCTGCTCTGTTTGAGTTCCTGTCTTGACTTCCTTCTATGATGAACAGTGCTGTGGAAATATAAGCCAAATAAACTCTTTGTTCCCTAACTTGCTGTTTAGGCGTGGTGTTTCATTGCAGCAATAGGAACCTTAACTAAGTCAGTATACACGTATGAAGTTCTCAAAGAATGTATACATATATCTCCTTTCCAAGCAAATAGGTCTTTAAGTACCTTGCTAGTATAGCCATTGGAAAAGGAATAAAAATGACCACTTCCACCACTTTGCTCCTGGGAATGTTGTTCTCCAGAGCAGGAGGCATTCCTTCACTGATTTCCAGTCCTGGGGCAGGGGGGGGGGTGACCCCAGGACATCATGTCTGCTAGGACATGCTCAGCCACTGTATAGCCCCACCATTGAGTTTTGAGACCGTCTTGCTCTATAGCCCAGGCCAGTCTTCTGGTTCCCCTGCCTCAGCCTCTCTGGCACTGGGATTACAGGTATGCATCACCACACCCAGCCGGGACTCTATTTCAATTAGATGGCTCATTCTCATTGAGCAAATCTTGACGTAGTGAAGGAACATGGAATGCTGGAAGAGGCGTGACAGGAAGTGAAGAGAAGCAGAAAGGTGAGGGTGGAGATGACCGAAAACCAAAGCTATTGACTCCACAGTTTTCCTTGGAAGCAGGCCAGCCCTCGCTCAACGCCACAGTAAGAGCTGCGTCACTGCCATGCCCTTCTCACCATGCTAGACAGCCTTCCCCCATTTGGAGCCTGAGAGTCCCAATGGGGTTGGAACAGAGACCAGTGGTGCACACCCAGCAGCTCCAGTGGCCTCGTAACACATGCTCATGCAGAGTGGGGCTGTGACTTTGGAGTCCCCAGAGTTTCTCTAGCTTGAGCTGGTTGCTAATCAGGACCCTGGAGGAGAAAGGGATCTTGCTGTCTGGGTGCTGTTGCTTCTGTCTGATCCAGCTTCATGGCAGCCCGTGGAGATCTACACAGCTGGAACGAAGGAGGGAACCAGGAGCTTGTCCCTCTGTTCGACCCCCAGTACAGACATCTGGAAGCATAGAGCTGACTCCCCAAGTTGTCTTCCGACTCCCACTTGGGTGCTGCAGCTCCACAAATAAAATGTGACTTAGAAAAATCTGAATGATGGAAAGCATCCGGTAACGAAGGGCAAGCCCCTGGGGAGAGGGCAAGCCCAGAAGGCAGCTGAACTGATTGTATTTGGGAACTTGAAATTCCAGCAGCTTCTCTGTCCTGGCCAAAGGGAGTCTTTTCGCTATCTCAAGGGACAGTCTCTGACCCCGTCACCTCTTAGGGGCACTCCTCCTTTAGGGTGGGTTTTGTGCCAGCCTCTGTTGGTGTCTGAGCAAGCCCAGGAGTTTATTTTTATGACCTTGTGTTTTGGAGGGGAAAAGAATCAGCAGGTAAACTGAGCAATGATGCTGATGGAGACCAGGTGTGGGTGGGGCTGCTGGCCATGTGCTGCTGATGGAAATTGCCTTTGCTTGGAAAAGTGGATTGGACACGTGGTTACGACTAATAAAGGCCACCCAGGTCATGAGTCCTGCAGCTTGGAGGAGCTAGAACTGCCTGTGCATATGGAAGTTCAGGTAGAGTCCACAGCCTCACAGCGTGGGTGGCCCAAGAGGGTGGGTGGTACAAATCTGGAGTAATAGGTTTGATGGTCTGGCCACTTGAGCTGTGTCCCCTCTTGTCACATCATGTCTACGGAGTCAAAAGGGGCAAAAATAAACAGCACTCCCTGCCCCCAACCTCAGTTTAGAGATTTGACAGCTTAGAGCCTGATCTGCTGGTTTGTGATGCCTTGTTCAAACAACTCACTTCTAAGGGTCCTGACTTACTACCTCAAGATAGGGAACTGTCCCCTCCACCTCTGTTCAGATAGGACCCCATCACATCACCTGGAGGTAAGGCCGCGTAAATTTTTCTTAGCTCTCAGAAAATGACCCTGTTTCTCTCAGGAGCCAAATTTCTCTATCCCCTGCCCCCAAATCTCCTCAAAATTTGCCTGTTGGGATTGCTCTCTGTGTCCACAGAGCTATTTATTGAAACTTTTCTCTAAATTCTGGTCTGGTAAATTCTCCTACCCTACACTTGAGTTGTTTCTGACAGACAAGCTCCTCGGCTCAAGGTGGAAAGATGACCTGTCCAGGCCAGCCTGATCAGGCAGAAATGTCCTGCGACTTGTGGCTTGTGGGTAGCTCTCAGCTGGCTCATTAGGGTCTCTGACAGGAAACTCCAAGGTGAGGGGGACTAGAAAGCCTGTCACCATCCAACCTGAGTTCTGAGGCCTTCCCCAGAGAGACCTGTGTTGCCCCAGAGACAGTTTTGGACCAACCCATATTACAGATAAAGCCTCAGCCTCCTTGAGTTGGCTGATATTTTACACACCATGCACATACTTCCTTTTTTAAGGCAGATTCTCACTATGTGACCTTAGCTGTTCTGGAACTCTCTGTAGACCAAGCTGACCTTGAACTCAACAGAGATCTACTCGTTTATGCCTCCTGAGTGCTGGGGGTTTTTGCTTTTGCTTTTTAAGTAGCAAAAATGAACAGCATAATGAAATACCATGCTGTCATTCCTTGATTTTCTTTCATGAGGCTCCCCCAACTTCCAGTACCAGGGAGTACTAAGGCAGTGGTCTCCTGTGTCCTAGGAAACCCCCTCCTGGAGACATTCTTCAAGAAACTCTCACTGCCTGGCTGAATTTCTTAATGGTTGTGAGCCAGGGAGTGAACCTGTGTGTGTCTTGACCACTGAGCCATCTCTCTAGGACACCCTACTCATACCCAGCCCCTCCCACCCCCAGTCCCTCTCCACCCACTCCACCCAAAACTCCAGCCTACTACCCCAACCCCATATTTAACTGTTAAGCAGACTTTAGAGTCCTCTTCCACCACCCATCCCCCCCAAAAGTAAAATAGCCTAAAGATGGCCCCTAGCCCAGCAAACAGGGAGATTAAGTCAGAAGGGTGGAGAATTTGAGACCAGTCTGCAGTCACATAGCAAGGCTCCCTCCCTCCTTCCCAAAAAGTTGGTAAAAATTGATATTTTTATCACCCCTAGTGCACAGCCCTTTCAGTCATAAAGAAATGGAGTTCTTTGGTTTCTCTTGCCTGTCTTTCATGGGTATTGATTTTAGTTACAAAGTTCTGGTTGGCACATCTTCATTAGCCTTAGTGATTTGTTTCTCTACAGACAGTTTCTTTCATGTACTTTGACCGCTTTCACTCACCCTATGTCTTCTGCCTTCTCTCCTCTCTTTCCGGTTCTACAACTCTCTCACCTTTCCTGAGATCCTCCTGCCTCAGCCCGAGTGCTGAGATTACAGGTGCACACTACCAGACCCAGATTTCCTTTCTTTTCTCCCCTTCCCTCTCTCCACACCCCTCCCCCTCCTTCTTTTTCTTTTTTCAAGACAGGGTTTCTCTATAGCCTGTCCTGACACTCAACCTGTAGACCAGGCTGGCCTCGAACTCACAGAGATCCACTTGCCTCTGCCTCTCAATTGCTGGGATTAAAGGTGTGCACCACTATTGCCCAGCTGATTTCTTTTGCTTTTAAAGGATCCATCACTTACTCAGTATATAGGAGAAGTACATCTTTGGTTTTCCCTTTTGTGGTTTAGTTTTTTGAGGTAGGGTCTCATGTACACTAGCCTGGCCTCAAACTCTATATAGCAGAGGCTAGCCTTGAACTCCTGATTCTCCTGCCTCTACCTCCCAAGTGCTGGGATTATAGGTGTATTTGTGCCACCATGCCTTGTTTCTGTTCTTCCTTTATGAATATATTTTCTTCTCTTAATATCAATATAATACAGTTTTAAAACGTGTTTAATATTTTTATTGTTTGAGGATGTCATAAATGCATATAATGTTTTATCAAATCTACTCCCATTCTGTCCCCTCCAGTTTTCTGTGATCACACCCACCACTTTTCCCTCCCAACTGCAAGTGCTCTTTAAAAAACAACAAGTGAGTCAGCTCAGTGCTGCCAGTACATAGGACATCTGCTCAAGCATGGGCAGCCTCTCAGGGACCAAATCCTTGAAGAAAACTGACTGTTCCCCTCCAGCATCCATCAGTTGCTAATGGCTCCACAGCTAGGGGTGGGACTCCATGAAGCCCTTCCACATCCATACAGGGATTTTTGTCTGGCTAGATTTTTATTTTGTTTATTTTTGGTTTTCCAAGACATGGTTTCTCCATAGCCCTGGCTGTCCTGGAACTCACTCTGTAGACCAGGTTCTCCTTGAACTCAGAGACCCGCCTGCGTCTGCTAGGATTAAGGATATGGGTCACTACAGTTGGTACTGGTTGGATGTTGTGCTGGTGTAGGTACAGCCGCAGCTGATGTGAGTTCGTGTGTGCAAGGCCCCTGTCACGTCCACAGCTGATGTGAGTTCGTGTGTGCAAGGCCCCTGTCATGTCCACAGCTGATGTGAGTTCGTGTGTGCAAGGCCCCTGTCATGTCCACAGCTGATGTGAGTTCATGTGTGCAAGGCCCCTGTCACGTCCACAGCTGATGTGAGTTTGTGTGTGCAAGGGCCCTGTCATGGCCATGGCAGCAAATACAGTTTCACTGTAGGCATTCACTACCTCCGTCTCTTACAATCTTTGTGCTTTCTTCCTTGAAGATCCTTCAGTTTTGGGGAGGGATGTGATGTGTTGCCCCATTTAGACTTGCGCACCCAGCACTGCTCTCAAGCCTCATCAGAGAAGTTTCATTTTCAGTAGATGGCAATCAGTACAGATGCAGAGCATTTTGAAATATACAGTTATGCTACTCTTATCTATGCCAAAGGTGTGTTTTCCTGATTTGAACACCTACCCAGTGCTTAAGGTAGCACATTGAAACACATGTGGTACCTTATTAACATATACAATTTTATTTTTATTTATCAGTGAAAAATAAAATAATTATTAGTTTTTTTCTTTTCTTTGTTTTGGTTTTTTGAGACAAGGTTTTCCTATGTAGCCTTGACTGGTCTGGAGCTTGCTGTATAGACCAGACTGGTCTCAAACTCAGAGATCTGCCTACCTTTGCCTCCTGAGTGCTGGGGTTAAAGGTGTTTGCCACCACTACCCAGCTCTATTTCTCTCTGTCTCTNTCTCTCTCTCTCTCTCTCTCTCTTTTGGTGGTGGTACTGGGAACTAAACTTAGGACCTCAAGTATGCCAGGCAAGCACTGTATCACCAAGCTCTATTTCCCATCCTAAAAAAAAATCAAAATTTTTATTTATTTTTAAAAGTTTTATATGTGTTTTGCCTACATGTATGTATGCATGCCATGTGTCTTCTTAGTGTCCTCAGAGATCAGAAAGGATTTCACATCCCTGGAACTGGAATTACAGATGATAGTGAACTACCATGTCGGTGCTAGGACTCAAATCCAGGTCCAAGAGCAAGTGCTCTTTACTGCCGGGCCACCTCTCCAGCCCCTAAAATACAAATTTAAATGAACTTTTAAAAATCATAAAACCTGTTATCTTGATGCAGTTGTTTGAGGCCCTGGTAGTTTGTTTATCTTTCTTATGCTAGAATAGATTTTAGAGGTTATTTTCTCCCTGTAGCATCTGATGGGCTCCAAGTTGCTTCTTTTCTTTTCAGTGATGGACATTAGAAACATTGTCAGAGGTGTACTAAACAGTATTGGTCCACTCCAGATTCAGAATTGGGATGAAGCTCCAAACTGGGACCTCTGAGAACGCTGTCAGGTGAGTGGCTGAGGACCCCACTGTGGAATGACAGGAATGCCCCTCATATAATTTGTCTTCTGAGTCCCTGAGTCTAAGTCTTTGAATTTTCCTAGTTAGGTTTGTGTGGTTCCACTGATCTACAGCACTACATTGTATGTTTCTAAAAAGATGCCTCTTTCTTCAGCTAAGCAACAGGTTAAAACCTAAGTGGCATCTTAAATAGCTTTTTACTTCAGCTATTGTCATTTGGCTGGCAAATCAATGGCTTTCAGTGTCTCTCCCCAGCCCAGCCCCCACCCCCCACACAGAGAGAGAGAGAGGAGAGAGAGAGAGAGAGAGAGAGAGAGAGAGAGAGNAGAGAGAGAGAGAGTCCCATTTGACAAGAGGGGAGGGTGGGACTCTACCACCTTCCTCTGTGGAGTGTGAGCACTCTGGTCAGTCACCTTCTCTGACAGTAGCCAGTTCTCTCCTCCAGCTCTGCCTGATGACCCCAGCCCAAGGACCCCTTGTTCTGCCTCCCTGAGTAGATTTGACTTCCGTGGCTGTGGGGCAGGGCTAATCTCAGCCCTAACCTCTTCTCCACCAGCTTGCTGTCCTCTTTAGGTAGCAAGTCACTCCTCCCTTGCTTTCAGGGATGCCTGGTGTCTTCATTCCCTGCAGTAGAAAGCACACCACTCCCAGCTTCCTCCAATGGGACAGCCTTCATCTAAATCCTAGACTCCCGCTTTATCCCTGATCCTCCCTGTCCTTGTGGGGTCTGTTTTGTTTTTAGCATTTCTGTAGGGAAACTTGAGATGCTTGAGATCTTTATCCAGAGCTGCATCGGAGTGGACTTGCTCAGAGGCAAACACTGCCGAAGTGACTAGAAATTGCTCCTAGGAGAAAGGGAATTTAAAATATAACCAGATAAACATTTAATTCTTTTACCATCTCTGTATTATCTTAAAAACATTGTCAGTCAGGCCAAAGAGGCAGGTGATGTAGTTTTCAGTCATCTGTAATTTTTCTACCTACTCTCCTCTTTCACACACACTGATGGAGCTGGACGGGTCACAGGGATCGCCACGATGACAATGAAAACCCAAGAGTCACTAGAGCACAGGGTTGCTTGATTGGGAAAAGGAGCGGAAGAATGTTATGATTGACATTGTTTTCAATTCCCAGCACATCCGAGGTGGGGCTGGGGTGTAGCCCAGTGGCATAGCATGTGCTTAGCATGCACAAAGTCCTGGGTTCAATCCCCAGCATCATGGATGAATAAACAGTTGTCAACATGTGGTGATACTAAGAGCCTATGGAGATTGTGATTGGCCTGCTGTCTTATAGTCAGCTTCGTACACACGATCCCTGGTTTGACCTCTTCTGCTACCCTTAGGATGCCATCATTTTGCAGCCCTAGGAAAAATAACTCAGAAATAATGGAGTAAGAGCTTATATTTCTGGCAGAATACAGAAAGTTTTTGGGGTTTCAGGAGTTGTAAAGCTTTCAGAAACTGTAAATGTTTCTAATTATATTACTCTCTAAAATTCTGTGAAAATGGTTGGCTTCCTCAGGTTTATCCGTATCCAGTTATATCTTTAGTAAAGGTCATTCATATGTCAGCCCTATGAGAAAAGCTCACCTAAAATTATCTAAGATGCTACTTAGGAGGTTCAACCCATTGCTTAGCTGGAGGGAGCCGTCTCTTTAGAGACACAGTAGAGGGGTGTAACTCAGTGGAAGAGCATGTGCATGTGGAGGAACTAAGTCTAACCACCACCAGGCTGAAGAAGAAGAGAGTAAAGATGGCACCGGGTTTCCAGGCTGTAGAGGAGGCCCAAAGAGGTGGGAATTGATTTTCCCCAAGGCCACCAAACAAGTCCACAGCAAGACAGGGCATCCAGACCTCAGGCTAGTGTCTGCAGACAGGGGCATGAGGCCATTCTGTCTGCCTAAAAAGGAGGGCCTGTGCTAGGGCCGAGGTCTTATGAAGAAACGTGAGGACGAGTCTTCAGGCAAATGATTTTGCAAATAGTGGGGCTGACTGCTTGAGACTCCCTAGAGACCCTGACTTAGCCCATGGAATTTCCCATCGTCTGCTTTCAAAATGCCCCCAAGTGTGTGGACTGGCTTTTAAACCGTTTCAGGACATGCAGTTCTGTTGACGGTATCTCAGGAGTCAGTAAGATCAGACTAAAGCAGAAACAGCCTGTTAGCCCAGATTGTGGAAGCTGGGCGAGGAGACAGTGGAAACAAGGCGATTGTGTTGAGAGGCTCGTGGTAGGAAGACTGGGAAGGAACCAAGGTGGGGACCAAGATGGAAAGGATGAGCCTTATGGTTTAACTGTCACCTCCACCCCTCAAAGTGGCTATAAAGACGGAAGCGGAATCACTGTGGGAGGCCGGTTTTCTTGCCTAGCTGCAGAGTAAACAGTGGCTCAATCCATCTGATAGCAGATAAGCAGAGTTTGGGGTTTAGAGAGAGTGTGTGTGGCCCTTTGGACATTATGAACAGGCAAGTATGTAAATGGGTAGAAAGATCTAGGGGCTCCCTGATGGAGAAGAACGTATTTGACACCAGGAATAAGTGACTGGCCCAGAGAGAAGGTGAGGGTTGAGATGGAAAGAGAACCATATGGTTAACCTTAAAGCAGAGAGGAGTGCAAACATGGCGGTAGACAGATGGGCGTGATGGAGTCTGGTATGCCTGCAATTCTGGGTTCCAGTCCCAGCAACACAAAAACAAAACAAAGCCAATGAAGAGAAAGAGGAGGAAGAAAGACAGACAGACGGACAAATAGGGAGAAAGGAAATGAAAAGAAAAAAATGCCAAAACAAAAGAAAACATTTCCCAAGCATGACCACACACACCTGTAATTCCAGTGCTTAGAGATGGGAGGCAGGAGGATGGAGATTTTGAGGCCAGCCTGGGCTATGTGAGATCCTCTCTCAAACAAAATAAAACCAGCAAGAAGGGAAGGCGGGGAGGCTAGTGGCCCTCAGACAGGGAGGACGCCTTAAACAATCAGAGTGTGGTCAAGCAGGCCCAACAGCCTTCTCCTCTATAGGCTGCCTCCCATCCTGCCCTTCGCCTTGGGAGCAGGCAGCTTCAGGCCCCAGAAAAAAGGGGAGGAGAGTCAAACTCTGGATCTTCCTTAATTATTTGTAATCTCCTGGAGGATTTCATTGGTGCTCAGCAGCATTTTCCCCCCTCAGAGACAAAGGCAGGAGGGTGCTCCAGGCTCGGGTGTGGCTCGAGCAGATGTAATTGCTGAGTGAGGAGCTTTAGCATCCCAGAGAGCCAGTTGGAGGAGCCCGGCTGCCTCGCCCTCCTGCAGATGCCAGCTCGGTTCTGCATTACTTACACATTTCTTCTGAGTTTTTGTAGCACACACCCAGTACTCAAAGATCATTCTAGATGCTGAGAAAAAAAAGGGGGGGGGATGAAGACATTTAATAAAGAGAAAAATTATAAAGGGATTCCCTCTCATTCTGGGCTCTCTGCTGCTGCATTTCCATCTCCATTGGTAGGGGACATCACACACGTATGTAGTCAGAGACCCCTGTTACCAGGTAAGATATACTCCATATGTATCCTCCCTCTCTAGCCAGCAAGATCCAATCAATCATTTCCATCTGAAGAGCTCAGGTCTCCTTAGGGACCCAGTGAATATGCTGTCCAGCATCCCTGGGAAGTGGGAGAGTCCCCTGTTGGAGGGCCCCCTTGAGAACAGGTAACAAGGCCCTGTGACTACCTTCCTTGGTTCTTATTCACTCGGCAGATATTTTTATTGACTGCCTTCTCTGCACAAATCAGTGCTTATGAAACTCTACCCTGCTCACAGGAATAGTATATCCAGATCTGGGGCATGCTGAAGCATGCATGCTCCGCTGAAAAACACGCTTACGAGAACAAGGCCGGCACCCTTGCTTGTCAAATGAAATACAGAAGAGCTCGTGTTCTCTGGGCCTGCTCACCGGGCTCCATGTGACAGGCAAAGGCTCCGAGCAGAAGTGGCAGCAGAGCACTAGTGGCATGTGCTAGATCTCAGTCTTGCTCCTAGGTCGCTGGGAGCTCTCAGCAGTAGACTGGAGCTAGTCTTCTTCAGCCACCTCCCTATGCTGGCCCACCTGGTCCCTTCGGTCCACTTCACTTCAAGCTCCCTTTCCTGTGAGCCACCATCACCAGCTGTGTCACTGTGAAGTTCCAACTCTTGGCTCCTGGTGGGGACTTTGTAAATGTCTGTTGAATAAGGCACTGGGGAGCGCTCTGGGCAAATAATATGTTGTATGAACCCAGTATGCCTTTGGGGTTCCCAGAGGAGAATAAATAACATGCTAGACTGGATCGGGTGTATGGCAGGTAGGAAGACAAACAGGACCCAGTCATGGCACATCCTTTGACCTTAAAAGTGGACTTTGTCCTGCTGGCACCAGGAGACATGGGATGAAGAAGGGGGACTGCCAAGGCAAGAAAGCAGGAGGATGAAGGGTACAGAGTGGGTTAGATTAAGTAAGGTGAGAAGAGGGGACAACTCAAATGAGAGCCAGCGTCACCTCACCCAGAGTAGAAATGCAACAGATGCATCTAGAGAAGATAGTGTATTTGTTCTATCAAAGGACATTCTGATAAGGTAGGATGAGAACATGTATGATTTAACAAGCCAAGGAAGGTAGGTGATGTGGCTCACACCCATAGTCCCAGAACGTGAGAGGCTGAGGCAGAGGACTGCAGCATGGTTGAGGCCAGGACCACAGTGGGAGAGATTGTCTCAAAAAACAAAAACAACAACAAAAAGCAAAAGCAACTCAAAACAAAAATCAATCAAGAAATTTCAATATGATGGACATGGTGGAACACACCTTTAGTTCCAGAGCTTGGGAGGCAGAGGCAGGTGTATATGTCCGTGGGAACAAGGCCAGCCCTATCTATATAGTGGACTCCAGCCAGGGATACATCATGAGACCCTCTAACAGATAAAAGAAAAAGAAACCTAAACAAGTTCCATTCGGGCTGGAGCTGAACAGCCTCAGTTTCGAGCAAGAATTGGTCTGTACCTCTGACTTTCCAGTGTCAGGACGCCACTCTGTTGATAACCTGCTCTGCAGTGTGGGTGGGATTCTCTCTGAAGATAGAGGAGACGGGAAGAAGAATCACAGTTCTCCCTGGGGTGTTGAGGATTTGCTATATAAGCTCTCCAGGAGGACACATGATGGTGCTATGTGTGCATGTATGTACATGTGTATTCACCTATGCATGTGTACTTGTGTGCACATAGTATACCCACGTGTAAGTGCATATGTTTGCATTCATGGGCATATATATATGTGTGCAAGTGCATTTATGCATGCATTTGTATCTGTGTGTACATACATATGCATATGTGTTCATATGTACATGTGTGCTTTTGTACATTTTGTGCATGTGTGTGCCAGTGGCTTCTCCAGATATCTTGCTCTCCAAATCTTTTCTGGAGCTGAACACAGCTTCCTGCTGATTCTAATCTCTCCTAAGACTATCTCTTTGAGCTCAGTAAGCCAGGATTTGAAAAATACCCCAACTTTACATTTACGCCAGACGGGGTGCTGGAGGAGGCACAGACCAGTTTCAACAAACCTCTTGCCTTGCAGGCAACAGCTAATGGCAAAAATGACTACTCAAGTAAAGCCTGGGTGTGCCAGCTTTTTCATTTTTTCCTTAGTGAATTAATTCAGGAGTGATGATTACATATCTTGGCGAATGGGAGAAATGAAAAAAAAACATTGAAATAAGGAAGCAGGGAAAGGTGTCCTGGAGAGGTAGGAGGAGAGGCCGGTGGTGTTTGCGGGGAAACCCTTGAGTGAAGTCACAGACCGGGAGGCAAGGGAGCCTGGCTAGTTCTGCAACAGCGCATGTGCAGGCCCTGGGCTCCACCGTAAGCAACACTGTAAGCAGGGAACTAGAGCAGCAAACCAGGGGAACGAGAAGAAGTGAGAAGATGGGGAGGCACCGAGGAGGATGTGTAAGAAGTGCACAGAAAGGAAATAATTAATTTAGATGAAATTTTGATTTCTTTTTTGTTAGACATGAATGGGTTTTAACTGTGTCTTTAAATGTGTACAGATGTCTGTCATGTGACAGACAGCAAATGATACTCAACCCTTGCTCTGAGTATCAAGATGTCTCGAAATGCCCATGACCTAAAGCTCCCACCCTCTCTCCTTCTCGCCTCCTTTCCCTCTCCGTCTCTTACTGTTGTTCTGAGGCAGGTTATTACTATGAAGTCCAGGCTAGTCTGGGCACAGGAACCTAGACAACACCCTCCTTCCTGCCTCTCAGGTACAGGGATTACAGGCTTGTGCTACACACTCAGCCTGGAAATTTTCTGTTTCTGAAAAAAGATTTCCAATAGTCAAACCATAGAAACAACTTAAACATCCTTTTACTGCTTGGTTCCATTTTTAGGACGTATTCACAAATGCGGGCCAATCCAGAGTCAGACAGCAGATTAGAATGGCTGCTGGGGACAACAGCAGGGGCAGGGGTGGGGAGATGGGGCTTTCCCTTTGGGGTGAGGAGCTGAAACAAGACAGTGTTGCTGGGACAGTGATATATAAACGCTAAAATCCACTGAACTGCAACTTTACGGTGAATTGTGTGTGTGATTGTATATTCGTAAATAAAAATGCATTTCTAGGGCTGCAATTAGCTTGCTCATTTTGTTGTTATTTATTTTGCCTTCCTGGAAATAGTGTTATAATCACATGATCAACTCAAAATCCTCTCACTTCCATGCCCTAGCTACTCCATGCCTATCTCCAAAGAGCCAGGGATATTACCGGTTTTCCATGCATAGTCACAAGAGTCACAGATTTTTATGTACACAGGCAAATGAATGCATAGATGCAAATATTCTGCTCCCCTTTGAAATGAGTAGTGACTTTCGCTTGGTTCTGTACCTTGCCGATCTCCTTACAGGATGTACATTCACATCCTACATAACCATGTCAGCCAGTAATGGACCCGACAGACAACAGTGGTCTCAAAACATTTTATCATTGTAAAAGACATGCCCCCAGGACCTACTTCCTACACACATACACACACACACACACACACACACGCATGCACGCACGCACACAAAGACTTACAACTGCCGGTTTTCTGGAAGTAAACAAAGAACTAAGTGGGAGGTCAGTACCTGACACCAAGCGTTGCCTGGAACAAACAGTAAAGTCTTTCACAGCCTTGGGTCTTTCTAGATTAAGGGGCTGGTTTTTCCCAGGGTCTGGAGCGAGATCTGGGAACTTCACTGACAGAGGAACTGGTTACTAAGATGCTCTGCTCATTTCTTTGGACCTCACACATGAAGATCCCCATGTATATGTAATATTAGTAAAATTCGTGTAGTTTTATTACTCATTAATCCCCAAGTCTACCTAAATGCGCTCTTAAGGGGGACAGAAGGGAACTTTCCTTCTTTTCAAAATAGAACCAGCCCGTGAGCTATGATCCAGGCAGCCTTCCTTGGTCTGGGGCCTCAGCTGTGGATAAGCCGTCCCAGGATTATGACTATCAGACCACAGTAATCAGAAGCCAGAAGCCAGGCAGCCACTTAGCAAGACTGGCAGTTTCAAAACCAATATTTTATAACAGAACACAAAAACCAGATGGGCTAGAAATGTAGTGCAGTTGGTAAGTGCTTACCCAGTAAATATAAAGCCCTGGCTTCAGCACCTCAGAAAGAAAAGAAGTGGTGGTACAGGTGGTACACACCTGTAATCCCAGCACTTGGGAGGTAGGGATGGAGGATTAGAAACTCAAGGACATCCTCGGCTGTATAAAAGGGAGGTTGAAGTCATCCTGGGCTGCATGAGTCCTGTAATCCCAACATTTGGGAGGCAGAGATGGGAGGATTGGAAATTCAAGGACATCCTTGGCTGTATAAAATGGAGTTTGAGGCCAGCCTGTGCTACCCGAGTCCTTGTCACCAACAACACAGAAGAGAGCATGAAGGACGGCATGAGAAAGTCAGTGTGTTGTGACCGAGAGAAATGTCCTCTGCCTTTCAGAGAGCATCGAGCAGGGACTTGGTAGAGCGCCTGCCTAGCATGTGTGAGGCCCTGGGTTCTATCCCAGTATAGGAAAATTAATATGTACATACATGTAGGGACTCAAACAGGGGCCTGTGCTTCATACTTGGAATCATTCACACAGTCAAAAGGCAGATGCAGCCTGTGTCTGTCAGTGAATGGTTGGGTAAACCTGATGTGCTGTATGTATACAAGGCTAAACCATTGTCCAAGCTTAAGGGCTGGGCTAGGGAGAGGGGAGAATGGAGAGCTATTCCTCAATGTTTCAGTTTCATCAGACGAAAGATAGAAGAAGGAATGGATGGGGTGACTGCATTTGATGGCACCCAACTATGTACTTAAAAGAGGTTAAAATGGTCTGTTTTCTGCTGTCTTTTATTTTACACATGAAACATCATTTTAGATTTGTTCATTTTATTTTTGCCTGCCTATATGTCTGTGTGCCATGTCCAAGCCTGGTGCCTGTGGAGGTCAAGAGGGGCTTGGGTTCCCTGGAAATGGAGTTGCGTGTGGATGCTGGGAATTGAACCTGGGTCTTCTGTAAGAGCAATAAGAGCTCTTAACCTCTGAGCCATCTCTCTGGGCCCTTTAACATATATATGTACATGTAAATATATATATATATCCTAACAGGAAGGAAACTTAGACACATGGAGACCTTTGGGGGATATCTTGCTAAGTGAAATGCCAGCCACAAAGGACCAACGCTGGATGATTGTGACTGTTCTTGAGAGACTCAGAGACCAAGCAGAATGTCCCAGGGGCTGGGAGAGAGAAGAAAGTAGTGTTTAATGAGAATAAAATTTCAGTTTTCTGTGCTGTCAAGATGGCTCAGTGGGTGAAGGTGCTGGATTGTTGCTCAGTGAGGGAAGACAGCAGCCTGAGTTCAGTCCCAATCCTCAAAACCTAAATAAGGCAGGAAGAGAGAACTGACTCCATGAAGTTGTCCACTGACTTCTACATGCATGCTGTGATACACACACACGTGTGTGTGCATGCACATACATACATACACTAATAATAATAAATAAAGTGTTAAGAAAACAGGTCACAGTCTCTTAAAAATAGTTTTTGTTTTTCAAGATGAACAAGTTCTGTGGATAGAAGAGAGGGCAGCTTTACGTAATGCTTTTGAACTACACATAAAAATGATTGAAATGGTAAAATTTATGTATGTAACACAATAAACTTACTGCTGGACATAGTCACCCACACAGAAGGTTGAGGCACAAGAATAGAGATTTTGAGGCTAGCCAGGGTTGCATGGCAAGACCTTGCCAAAAAAGGAAAGAAAAAAGAAAAAGACAAAGACTAATAAGAAATAAAAGATAAACTACAAACTCAGAAAAGGGAGAATACTGCTACATTTCCACACCCCCGTCTACGTATCTTGTATGGAAAACAGCAGGCAGATGATAAGAGAACAGATCAACAATTTGTTCACAGGGAAGTTTTATTGTCCATTCCCCATGGAATGCAGGGAGAGACCTTTGTCCTCCACACAGATCCATGCACTCTGGAAGAGAGAGGAAGATCAAGGGTTTATTGTCCTCTGGAATGCAGGCAAATGGCTCTGGATTTACCAGCCATGGAGGAGGAAGTGAGCACAGCGCTGGGGAAAACAGCCATGGTCTTTACAGTGCGTTCACAAAGGCCCGGAGGTGTAGAGCAAGCACTGAGAGCTGCAGGGAGGCTGCTTTCCCAGAAGTTTGCAGAAAGGAAAAAAAATATGACTTAACTAAAACACCTGGAAAAGTGGATAAAATGATATAAATCAGTAATTTGGTAAGCCATGGGGCACATGGCAATATACAGATTATTAGGAATGAGTTAATTTATATGTAGAAAGAGCTATCCAATAAGAAGCCCGAGCCATTGATCAAACAATTTGTAATTAATATTAAGCCTCAGAGTGGTTATTTGGGAATGGTGGCCAGGAGAGAAACCTCCAGTTACATGACAATAGAGTATATGATAACTGTAAGCCTCTTCTATGTCCCAACAGCTCCACTCCTAGGTTTAAAAAAATCTTTGGAGCCTGTAGTGATGGTGCACACCTTAATCCTAGCACTCAGGAGGCAGAGGCAGGTGGATCTCTGAGTTTGAGGCCAGTCTGGTCTACAGAATGAGTTCTAGGATCACCAGGGTTACACAGAGAAACCCTGTCTCAAAAAACAAAACAAAACAAAACAAATCTTCAGGAGTTGTAAATATACACACACAAATATACAAATACACACACACAATGTTAAGTGACAAAAATCAAGTTTGCAAGTGGCTTCATACTCAAAGCTGCTTGTATAAAGACATGCAAAACAGCAACAGCTCTATAGTTGCATCGCTCATGAACATATGAATGGAGAGGAAATAGTAAGCCCTGGACAGGAGCTCTGGAGAGAGGAAGAGGAAAAAGAAGGGGGGGGACAAAGTACGGCAACTATGCCACTGTTCCGGTTTTAGACACTGAGAATTTGCACTGAGAATGGAATCTTCACAGCAGAAGCCAAGGTCCAGAGTTACCGTTTGCTCGCCTTCAGCCAGCCTCTCCCAATCTCTGCTCGTCCCAAGCTGCAACAGGGCAGATACACTGACAGGGCTGTCTCTGGATCTCACTGCACAGACTCAGAGGCCGGTGTTGGGGAACAGGAAGACATAGCAGTTACAAACTATCCTCATCCAGGAGAGTGCAAAATTAGCATCTGGCCAGAAGAACACACACAGAACTCTGTGATCTCTCTCTCTCTCTCTCTCTCTCTCTCTCTCTCTCTCTCTCTCTC
>LOJH01020348.1:4057-17705 GCA_001685095.1 Ellobius talpinus
CACACACACACACACACACACACACACACACACACACACTGTTAGCTTAATGTCTGCTGTATGTCCTAGCAGGTGCTCTGGTCTACCAGAGTAGATTCATTCCAGGTAGAAACCACACAAGTCAGGAACCTGTTACCCTTATCATCAGTACCAGGCAACAAGAACTGCTATTGGCCAAGGGTGAGACACAGGGGTGCTTTGGAGTCATATGCCATAGCCTCCACTTTAGGCCCCTATGTCCTCAGCTTTGTGTCCCCTTCATAGCTCTTGGCTAATCTGCATATTAGGACTACCTTTAGCTTTACAAAAAGAACGGGTTTCTTTTATTCTTCATTCCAATAAAGAAGCCACCAACTTTACCTGTAAAAGCCCCCTGCACAGATCAGAGAATTGGTGGCCGTAAGTGTGATCAAAGGACTTGACACTAAGGACACCCATCCAGGAAGCCACTCTCTCCTGGACTTATCTCCGAGCTCACATTTCTGCTGGACTTCTGTCTGACTCAGCTCTTCCTCCAGTTTCTTCAGAGCTGCTGGGGTAACGGGGATCTTGAGGGTCCATACTCCCAGAGGCACAGGTTCCACATACAGATTTCAAGATCACCGGAGACTGACTCAGCATGAGAGAAGGAATCTCCATGTTAGCAAGTACACTAGAGGGCATGCTGTCTGTGGCCCTGGGGCTTCCTTTTGGAAACAACCTTTGCAACTGCTTGGAAATTAGGGGTGAGCAGCTCCAGCCATGGGTGGGTTATTGCATGGGCTCCTGCAATCCCAGACCTGCCATGACATCTGCTGACCTGACAAATTCAAGCTGCTTGGCTTCAGCCAGGAACAAACTGCTGCCGCGTGCGGTCCAGCTGGCACTCTCCTGGTATTAGGCTGACCCTCCAGGCCAGGTCAGCAACACCAGGCTACAGCCCCAGTGGGGTACTATTCGGACCCACATTCTGAGTGAGCAGCTGAGACCCACAAAGGCCCTGAGATCCATTCTTCTTTCTGGCTCATGGTTTTCATGTTCTTGTTTGTCTCTGCTGCCCTGTCTCTTACAGACCCTTCTTTATCTCAGATCGGAGACTCGGAGGGGTAGGACAGGCCTCTGAAGCATCCCTTTCTGACAATACATCTAGAAGTGACATACCTATGCTGTATTGTCACACTTTACACACGAGCAGTATTTTTACACTTCCTGCGGTGAACCTAGATTCCATTCCTAACCATCTGGGAAGCTGTGGGCAACTTTCCTCCCTGCTCCTAAGGAACACGCCTGGCATTTAGAATGTTCAGAGAACACTAATTAATCCTATTGTACAGGAAAAATTCATCTCCCACGGCGGCTGACAAGTGCTTTAGAGATGGACGAATGTTACTTGTGCTTTCCTGCAAGACCTGGGGGGGTCCATCACCCAGGGGTCCTGGTGATCTTACTATCTCCGTGTGCTCCCTGCAGGTGGCAGTGGGGAGATGGGAGTAGAAGCAAGGTGAACAAACACTTTGCAGTCCTTTGTGGTTGTGTCTGAACCACAGTTTTACACACACACACACACACACACACACACACACACCTGTGACTCAAGTGCAGCCAGGAGACAGGCAAGTGGCAGAATTTGCACAGGAAAGCTTTGCCCCACACCGACTCATTCACGCACACTTTCTCCTACACTTAGGAGTACACACATACCGTATGACTCCATCATCACCTTCTCACGCACTGCTCTGCACAGCTGCACATAAACACATCTTATATGTGTTCTTATACATACACACCACGTGCACACCCAAGCACACATGTTCATCTTCTTTTTTAATTAAATTTTTATTATTTAAAATAGTTCTAAAATTTAAATACATTTTGGTCATATTCTTCCCTTTCCTGAAGTCCTTTCAAATCCTCTCTCCTTCCTATCCACTCAATTTTAAGTTCTTTCTCAAAACATAAACAAAAAACTAATACAACAACTCTCCAAACCAAGAAAACAAAATAAAACCGCACCTAAGGAAGAAAAAAACCCCCACCAAACTGTAACCAAATAAAAGGACACAAAAAACTGTGGAGTCCATTGTATGTTGACTAACTACTCCAGAACAGGCCTGTCTTGGAGTAGCTGATATACCCAGTGTCACTCTACTGGAGAAAACGGATTTTCTATTTCTCAGTGGGTATGAGTGATACTTTGGTTGTTTACTTTATGCTAGTGGCTAGGTTTTTATTCAGTAATTGATTTAAAAAATATAGTAAAATAAAATAATAAGGTAAAACAGAAACTTTCATAATGAAGTTGGACAAGACAAACCAACAGAAGGAAAAGAGCTCAAGAGAGGGCACAAGAATCAGAGAGCCACTTGTTTCCACACTCAAGAATCCCATAAAAACACATATGCTTCTTTTCATATTCTCATGTACATATGTATAAAGCCCTGTACTCACATATACATGTTCACACTTACACACACTTAGACATTTCCATACTCTCAATGCATATAATATACTCTTAGGGCACACATACACACACACCATTTTCTTATAGACCCATTCCTGATAATCTTATACTCATATTCTCTCACACACTAGTGCTCACAAAGGCACACACAATCACATGCTCTTACATATTCTCACAGAGACACTCACATTCTTGGTCTACACACACACACACACCACACACACGTGCACACACGCACACGTGCGCACACACACTCTTCTCACATATGCCTATTCTACAGTCTGAGAAAAAAGGCTTTGCTGGGGTAGTAAAGAGTGGTAGGAACTAAGGAGAGATAGGCGGGAGGAATTCAATGAACATGGATGCTAACTCACTCTGTGCTCATCTTTGAGAGGTGCCAGGTAAAATCAGACTTGGTCTTGGTGTCATCTGAATGAGAGCCCCACCAATGAAACCAAGCTGGTTCTAAAGCCAAAGACTTCAAAGGCAAGATATGGTTGACCGGAGGAGGCAAATTTGTTGAATCCTGCTTGGAACATGACAAAGAACAACGCCGCAGAGTGTCTCAGATGCTGTGGAGCTGGAGTTATAGGCAGTTGTGAGCTGCCACGTAGGTTCTGGGACTAGAACCCAGGTCTGCTGCAAGAGTGGGAAGCAGTGTTAACTGATAAGCTATCTCTCTAACTCCCTTTTATATTCTTTAGATTTATTTATTGGAATTTGCCTTTTTATAAGTTTTTTTCTAGTAGAGGGAAGAACAGAGTTTTGTCTGAGGAAGATATTCTGATGGGATGGGTTGGAAAGGTGACAGACAGCCCTGAGGAAAGACCCTCTGATGAAAGACCCATGGAGAAAATGGGAGGAAAGACATGGTGAGAGTCATGGGACAGGCGGGCATGCTGCCAGGTGGGATGTAAGCCAGTTCAGGAATGCCGTGAACAGGTGTTCTGACTTCAGGAAGTGGCCATATGCGAGAAGAAAGAGGTACCAATTTTGATGGGCACACTTGTAGCAAAGATGCTGGAAGGATGGGGCCTTGCAACCTAGGTCAGGCAACCCTAGAGGAGGATTGCGGGGTGAAGTGGCAGTAGCGAGGGACTGCATGCAGCCCATACTCCTTTGGCGACGGCCCAGGGAGCAGGAATAGGGGTACAAAGCTCTGCTGAAACTTGGGACATCCTGGGGCAGGCACGTGGGGCAAGTGCCCTGAGGAGAATGCTTATGTGGGAGGCTGGGAGAGCCGCCAGCTCTGGACACCAAAAAGGTCAGACAGAATATTCCTCTGGAGAAGAATGGCCAGTGTGTGTGTGTTTGGAGATGGCCCTTGTTGCCTTCCTCCTAGAGGCCTTTATCTCCCCCTATAGAGAAGGGTTCCATGTCTGCCTACTCTGATTGAGCTTTTATCCAAACACCAACAAGGCCAGAGCCCCTCTTTCAGTTCTGAGCTCTTTCTAATTTCTCACTCTGGAAGAAAGCAGGGACCTAGGTGGTCCTTCTTGAAGGACAGAAGCCCGAACATACAGGGGTACCAGAGTTAAAGCCCACGGTGAGAAGGAGGAAAGGCAACAGAGGTATAATCTGTCCCTTAATCCTGAGTGGGACTGAAGTGGAGGGTGGTCACGGGTCTCCTCTCTTCCAAGCTCTGGACTCAGCCCCAGAATATAAACATAAAACTGGACTAATATCTACACATGGAGTCATATTTAGCCTTAAGGAAAGAAGGAATGCCTGCCATCTGTCACAGTATGGATAACCCAGAAGACATCATGCCACGTGAACAGGTCTCACTCACACATGAAATTTAGGAGAAGCCAGAGTCAGACAAACACAGAGCGGGATGACGCTGTGCCAGGCTAACAGTATGGCACAGGTGTGCCTGCTAACTGGGACAGGGGAAGGAATCGACTTCACAGGGCAGCCTGCAGCCTCTGGAGGATGGGGCTGCTGCAGTCTGGGTGTGGCTTGTTTTCCAAGGTTTATGTGTTACAGGCTTGGTCTGCATGGCTGTGTTGGGAGACGGTGGGCCCTTTAAGAGGTGGGAGGTCCTTGGGTCACTGAGGGTGCTGCCCTGGGACAGTTTTAAGCTAGTTGTCCCAGAGTTCCGAGGTCTTGCGTCATCACCTGCTGGCCTCCTGCTTTCCACTATGATGTACTGTGGTGCCATCCCACTGGGATGACCGCCCAGAGGTGAGCCAACGCCGGAGCCATGCCGCGAACCTCTGGAGCCTGGAGCCGAACAAACTTCTATTTCCTATGAAGTTAACCTGAGCTTGGCATAGTAACACAGGCCTCTCATCTCTGCTATTTGGAAGACTGATACAGGAGGATCACAAGTCTAAGGCCTGCCTGAGATAGAGGGGAAAGTGTGAGAAAATCAGTGAAACTCTAATCTCAAGTCAAAATACTGTAAAAGGGATCAGACAGGGCACTACCTGCACATTCAAGGCTCTGCACTCAGTCCTCAGCAGTGCAAGTAATGATGTTAGCCTGCTTCTGCTCTTATTAGGGAACATACTCACTCAGGGGTCAGTGAATAAAGCATCCTCTTTCTAGCTCTCTAGCAGGCTGTTAGGAGGCACTTTCTACATGGTGTTTCAAGGATGCCTGCAAAACTGAGCCTCAGTTTCCTATGGAGATGGTGGTCAGCTCATGAGGTAGTTTCGTGTGGGTTTCTCTCCCTTCCTCCCATTTCCCTGCTCCTGCTTCCTGGGTCACTTCTAAAACCAAGCCACCTGCACTCCAGCCCTCGGCCTCTGGGGGCAAGATCAGGTTAAGGGAAGCTTGGAAGAAGAAACTGAATCTCAGAGCTCCACAGAATTTCAGTAAATTTGATCTGGAAGAATACTTAGAGACTATATGGCTTACTTAACACATTTAACAGATCTGAACCTGGGCCAGACACTTACCCCAAACTCTCCCTCCAAAGAAAATTGGGAATGTGTTCTCTTCATGAAGCAAGGTAATTTATACAAAAACACAGCATGTAACATGCAGCAGGTGCTTGGTAAATGGAGAGATAAAATAGCACAGGGGGAGGAGTGGATAAAGGTCAGCTGCGGTGTTGCTCCAAACATTTCCATATGTCTGTGACGAATCTCTGTCCCCAGAATGGCAGCTCGCCTCCACCTGCTGCCACTTCTGAGCCAGGCCCTGCATGCAGGAATGAAGGAAACTCTAGACAGTGGCTCTCAACCTTCCTAATGCTGCAACCCTCTAATACAGTTCCTCATGCTGTGCTGACCCCCAACCATAACGTTTTCTTTTTGTAACTTCATAACTGTTGTTTTGCTACTGTTATGAATCATAATATAGCTATTTGATATGCAGGATATCTGATACACAAAGGGGTTGCGGCCCACAGATTGAGAACTAGGCAAAAAGGATCCCAGTAAAACTCAAAGAAAACTCAATGGAAATTTATTGTTATGATGATTATTATACTACCAGAACCAGGGAATATAGACAAATGCAGCAATGCTTCATGAGAATTGCATAGTGCCTCATTGGGTCAATCCACCTCAAAGAACTTGGTCTGGTTTCAAGGCTATTTTTGTTCTACAAACTTGGTAATTTTGAAGACTCTGGAGATGGTGGAAGCTGGTGGGGGAGGACCCTAGAGAGATACTATCCTTCCTTAAAAAAGGCTTCTTCCTATTCTCTTTAGCCTTCCCATAGTCTTTTCTTCCTTGATTAGGAACAGGAGAGATGCTAAAGAACATTCTACTGAGAATGGATCCTTTTTGTTCGAGGACTTGTCTACCACCATGGCTCTAACTCAGGGTTGTGAGGAAGGGATTCCTACCAATCCCTACCCCCAGCATATGCAAACAGTGAGGTGCTTTTCTCATGGCCAAAGTATTATCAGCTGTGAAAAATAACACAAGCAACTGGCTTGGACTTAAATCAGGGAGGTATGGAGATTACAGAAAACCCCCAAAGTAGGCTGGGGATTGAAAGAGAGAAGCTGATCCAGAGGAAACTGCCCTTTCCTAGGTCACAAACAGTTAAACACTGGCAATTTCATGTAATTCCACCTGTAGATGGCAAAACATTTAAGAGAGACCCATAAATGAGAGACCCCTAGGAAGAGCGAGAGAGCCAGTGTGAGAGAGGTGTTGCTGCCTTAAATGGGGCAGAAACACTCTCCTTGCTTACAGAAGGTGAAAGAAGGAAGTCCTTGACATGCTGTGGATATGAAAAACGTTACCACAGGCTCTTGTGCTGAAGGCCCACTCCCCTGTGCTGCTTCCATTGAGAACTGATTGGATTAGGAGGGTGCCAACCTCATCAATGAACTCATCTGATGAACTCAGAGCTGAATGGACTCCTAGGAGGTAGGTCAAGTGAGGGAACGTGGTCTATTGAACCATGCTCTGTGCCCATATCTTGTTCCCAGATCCTTTGTCCTCCTCTATTTCCTTGATGTTCCCTCCTCCACAACATGTTACTGTTACCATGCCGCTCGGATGCGCCACTGATCACAGTAATGAAGCCAAGTAACCATGGACTAAAACTCTGAAACCACTAACCAAGACAAACCTTACCTCTTGTTGACTTGTTTCTCTCAAGTATTTTGTCACAGTGAGGAAGAGCTGACTGACACATCTCTCGTGGACATCCTTCCAAGTGACTAGTAATGAACTTACATGAAAGATCTGTACTCATGGAATAAAAAGTGGAGGTTTAGGGATTGGCTCATGGGATCCAGAGTGGAAGGGCAAAGGTGTAGCACTGGTCGCTGGACCTAAGGCAAGGGGAGCTGCCTTTGCTAAGTACATCAAATCACAAGGATGTAATGACTTAGCCCCCATAGTACCCCAGGCTGTTCTACCAATGAGTTGCATCCCCACCCTGCTTTAGTGGCTTAGAAAGAAAAAGCGAAATAAGGAGTATATATTGTTAGAAGAAAATGAATTGCACATTTTGAAGTTGTGGGGTTCTCCCTCAGTCTTCAGCTTTTTCCTTCACTCATATTCTCCCATTAATCCCAGAAATGCAAAGTATGGTCTATCTAGTAGGGCTAGCATGGGGTGCATTGAGAATTCTGACTGCTATAGGATAGTGTGAGGCTAGAAGTTAACCCCACCCCTCACCCAGGCTTTTGAAGAAGTATAACTGTTTTCACCTTTTTTATAGTATTTTACCACATGCAAAGCAGCCTATCAATATTCTTTCATTTATTTTCATTGTCAAACAGCCCAGGAAGAAGATTTTCAAGATTAAGAGATCTGGCTCAGAGAGCAAGTTCCCCCAAGGAATGTCATGGACAGAATCAGGTTTAAACCTGTGCCTTTGGACTCCAGACAGAATCCTGTCTTTGACTTCCTGGGATGAGAGGGAGTGCATCAAAGAACCAGAAAACTCCAATGTAGAAGTGGTTGTTCAGGTATGGATGGGGCCGGGTAGGTAAACAGGTACGAGTGAGGCTGGTTGGGTATAGCCCAACAGGGGGCGGAGGGGACGTGGTGCAGGATCGGTGAGCCAGCACCTTGATTATGGGAATCTCTACAGGTTGCTGAGATGCCAAACTGATTTTTTTTTTAGAATAGAAGCTGGGAATATAATTAATCAGATATTCATTAAGTGCCCACTGTGTAACAGACAGTGGGGAGAAGCTGTGAATGAAAGCGTGGAAAAATCTCCAGATTTGATGCAAACTTATCCAACCCTAAGTGTCAAGAGCTAATATAAAATTTAGAAGCATTGTTTGGGCCAAACCAAACACATCTGTGAGCAACATTTGGCTTACAGGCTGCCACTTTATGATTTCCATCCAAAGGCTTTGATGGTGCAAGCCTTCTGTGAAGAACCATGTACTAGGATCAGGAGGAAAGTGTTAGCACATCTATGCATGTTTGTTTAAAAAAACTCATCAGTGGAAATTTTTGTGCATGCTATACTATAACATGACATTCATAAGAGCTTTTTCATTGCATAATGAATATTTAAGGGGACTACCTATATACACTGGGATACGTGACTGAAATTTTTACTGATGGGCATAAATAAAAAGGAGCTGAAGATTACTAGGATAATCTTTGGAAAGTGTGGAATTGTACTTCTGCTGGAAACAAGACTGATGTCTTCAGCTCAGTGCTCAGAGGCCTTCACGGGATGGGAGTTGGAGCTGAGAGTCTGTTGCAACTCATACCACAGGAGCACTACTGTGTGAGTGAAGGAAGCATACAAACCCTTCTGTAGTTGAGTGATGGGCCCAGTTCAGGATGGACCAGCATGTGAACCACCATGGCCAAGGCTGCTGGGCTGTTACCGTAGCAACTGATTTTATGGATAATGACTTCTGACATGTAGTTGAGCGAGGTAGGAGCTGTGGCTCAGGGCTGCTGGGCCAGTGTCTTGCTGATGGGAGACTCTAGGGCAGCATAGGAGATAGACTGCGATATAGTCACAGATTGTACTTCTGAAAGCAAATTCATGTGAGTCCTACCCTAAGGCCTGTTTAGACACAGTTCTTACTGTCTGTTTGCAGAGGGGTAATGTGCTCTTCTGAGGTAACACACTGCACGCATAGCCAGGAGATAAGTGGTCCAGGCTGCCAATGTCCTTTAGCCTCTGGGACCTCAGGCAATGCTGGATCTGTCCTTCTGACTCATGACTTTCAATAATGAGGAAGGGCATGGTCTACGGTCTCTGAGAAGTTTCTACTTCCATGGTTAGTTTTATGCCAAGTGTCAGTGTGACGGAGTGGATGCTTTTTCAGTGTTTCCTTGGTCCTAAAACAGTTGCCTCCAACCTATTTTATCTACTTCAGCAAACAAATCTCAAAATACATAATGCCTTATGCATGGTAGAAGTATCTTTTTTAAAAAAGATTATTTTTGTTTTTATTTAATGATTCATGTGTGTAAATGAAGGCTGCGTGTTCATTTCCTGGCCACCCAGACGTGAATAATCATACAGAAACTAGATTAATTACAATACTGTTTGACCAATAGCTCAGGCATATTCCTAGCTAGCTCTTATATCTTAAATTAACCCATTTCTGTTAATCTATGATTGCCACAAGTCTGTGTCTTACTAGAAATGTTTCAGCATCCTTCTTCTTTGGCAGCTATATGACATCTCCCTGACTCTGCCTTCTTTCTCTCTGTATCTCTTCCAGCATGGCTATATTCTGCCCTGCCATAGGCCTGAGGAGCTTCTTTATTAACCAATGGTTATAAGACATATTTATAGCATACGGAGGGGAATCCCACATTGTGTGTGTGTGTGTGTGTGTGTGTGCGCGCGCGTGTGCGTGCACGCGCCACATGTGTATAGGTGCCCACAGAGGTCAGAAGAGAGTACCATATCTCCTGGAGCTAGAGTTAATGCTATTTGTCTGGCACTCAACATGGATGCTAGGAACCAAACGGGTACCCTGGAAAAGCAGGATGTATGCTTAACTGCCAAGCCAATCCTCTTGCCCCAGGAGTTTATTTGTCCACAGAAAATGTCAGGCCATTTTCTTCCAAATGGCAACACAGGGATCCAGGATCTTTCAACCTTGAAATTCTCCCATTTTTGAAGTTTGGTGCTCGTATGGACATGCTCATTGGTATCTAGAAAGTAGAAGTGGGGAGAAATGTGGATGACTCAGCTGGGGGGATTTTTATGGACTGATTGAGAAAAGTGTGCAATAATTGGTTTCAAATTCTGCTGATCACACATTAGTCATGCACAATGCACATCTACAAAGGAGGCTGGAAAAGGGGACACAGCTTAGCTGTGTGGCCTGGAGAAAGAAGAAATGGTTTCTGTCAGTGACAGCCAATCTGTGCCAATGAAAGGAGAGCTGAGAGGAAAGGGCTATGTGCGTGGGGAAAGCCTAAGGCTCCAGGGGAGTTATCTCCTTTTTTAAAGTGCTTGAGAAGACAAGCAAGTTGACCTAGAAGGTAAGCATGCTTGCTGTCAACCCAACAGCCTGAATTTGAGTTACAGAACACACATGGTGGAAGGAGAGAGTGGATTCCTGCAAATTCACCCTTGACCTCCAGTACGCATGCTACGGCTTTTATTGCAGGCTCCAGCACCCCTACCTGTACTCACCTTCCTCATCCCATCCCAACACTCCCACCAAATAAATAAATGTTAATACAACGTAAGTAGAGCTTAGGGAGTCTTCAGCTAATGAGAAATGGTAGGATCTGGGCCTCAAGGGCTCTTCTGATGCACAGGGTAGAACCCTGGGCTCAGACTCAGGCCATCCTAGGTTCTGGTTTGGGCTGCGTCTTGACCTAGTTCTGTGTCTGAATATAGTTTACTTGACCTTTATGCATCGACTTCCCATTTATAAATGGTAACCAAAATGCTAACCTTGTTTACCTGCTGTAGTTGTTTTAAGAGTCAGGTATAACTGCATCACATTTTGAGAAAAGGAGAGCTTGAAATGAGGAATGAGTCAAACTGTGGTTAGAGGAAGTTATGGTAGATTTTCAAAAAGAGAGAGAAAGGGGAAAATTTCCCCACAGTGTAACAAGAAACAAATTGTTTTTGGAGAATATACATGTAGCCAAGAAATCGGTGAGAAAGGCTTTTGAGAAGAGTAGAAAGAAGACTCAGACTCAAGGATCCCATGCCTGAGACACAGCTTTCAGCTCTAATTCTACAGGTAGATTGCTGTTTGAGGGCAGAGGACATAGTTCAGTGATAGAGCACTTGCCTAGCATGCCCAAAGGTTCGAGTTTTATCCTCAGTATTGCAATAAACAATGAACAAACATACATAAATGTATTTAAACTGTTGTTTGATCTTCAGGGGCTACTAGAGTTTTAATATAAATATGCACACTTAAAGTTACAGGCAAGGAAAGTCTGGTTAAAGAGATCAGAACCTTTAAAACAGAAGCCCAAGTATACTTTATATCATGGAAACAGAAAAATGCCTGGAGTCAGTAAGACCCCAGCTTATTGCAGGTCTAAGGGCCTAAAAGTATGAACTCCAAAAGACTTTTCCTCTAGAAGCAAGTCTGTATAGGGCTATCGATGGGATTGCTTCTCTGATCAGACACCCAGGCCTTCAGAGGTTAAAGCCATGAATCAAAGGGTTTGATTACTGCTTGAGCCACTGGCCATATTTGGCCATGGTTTTGCTGCCATTAAAAGTGAAAGAGCCTTGAGATCATGGAAGCTTCCATCCAGATCCTGATGGCTGGATACGAAACTGTGAGGGTAAAGTTTAAGGTACAGTGGAATCCTGAGAAAGTTCAAGATCCCAGGACCAAGAAACGTCAGCTAAGAAGAGCAGCCTAAGAGAAAGCCCATGTGGGCTGCGACAACTGAAGCCACAGGGGCTGGGCTGTCACATCTTTCAGAATGCACACCATACTACTGCATGACTCGATGGTGGACAAAGAGCAGTGGGATTTAAGGTTTCCCCTGTTGGGGTTTGGTCATGCTTTGGTCTCTCCATGTTCCCTCTTGGAATTCAAATGTTTGTTCTGTGCCCTTGTATGTTGGAAATAGATAATTATCCTTTCTTCCTTTGTTGCCTCAAATTTAGGCATTCATATCTCACATGGTAGGCAAGCACTCTGTTACTGAGTCACACTCCTAACACACACACACAAACACAGACTCCTAGTAGAGACTTTAGAGTTTGACTCTTGACCAATATTGGAACAGTTAAGACTTTGGGGACTTCTGGAGATGGGTTAAATGCATATTGCATTATGAGATACCCATGAGTTTTTGGGGGCCAGGGTCAGAATGCTGTGGCCTGAATATGAAATGTCCCCATGGGCTCACATGTTAAAGGCTTGGTCCCCAGCTGCTGGCGTTATTTTGGGAGGTGCTAGAAACTTCACAGGGTGAAGCTGAAGTAGATCCCTGGAGTCATGTCCTTAATTATATCTTGCCACAACTCCTTCCTGTTCCTTTCCTGATTCTCACCTACCATGAGACAAGCAGCTCAGGATGCCATTATGCTACAGTACTCTGCCTTATCACAGGCCCACAGTGATGGGACCAACTGATCCTGGGCAGAAACTGAGGAAATCAGGAGCCCACATAGGTCACCACTTTATGATGGATGATTCTGTAAGGTGTTGTCACAGTGACAAGCCATCTGGCTGTCACTGAGTTACTTTGTCTCTCTTGACTTGTTCCCCCTTGCAAAACAAGATAAATTTTGAGCAAAACAAATTTTGTCAAAATTTGATTCTTACCTTTTATACATTGGAGTATATGTTTGCTTCTATGTAGATACAGGGATCCAAAGGGCGTAAACATTTATGCTGATAAACTGTGGTGACTGCCCAGTTAACGTTTCCACATGGATGTCCAGTAGGCATCTCACCCAGATGTTATTCTTTTCTTTTCCTGCAGCTTCCACATATCAGGAACAAAGACAGCTGCTCTAGGCATCTTTTTACTCCTGGTGTGTGTGTTCATGTGTGTGTGCATGAGAGAGAGAGAGAAAGGGAGAGAGAGAGAGAGAGAGAGAGAGAGAGAGAGAGATTCTGGGGCCAAACACAGATGCTCACACACTTGCAAGGCAAACACTTACCTGCCTGAACTGTCACCTCAACTCTAGAAGTCTTCTCTTCCTATGTCAAACAGCTGACATCTCATTGGCTACAATGTACTATTGTTCTACTTTCAAAGTACTCCCCATCTCTCCTGCCCTTGGCCACACCTTAGCAAGTCTCTACTCCTCTCGTCTACACAGAGCCAGGTATCTTGAAGGCTCTCTGGGCTCTCTCTTTCTTCTTACTGTCTGTCTCAGTTAGGATGACCATTCCTGTGATGAAGCACCATGATCAAAGGGACTTGGGAGAAAAAAAGTTTATTTAGCTTACACTTTCAAATCACTGTTCCTCATTTAAGGAAGTCAGGACAGGAACTCAAACAGGGCAGGCGCTCAGAGGCAGGAGCTGATGTCGAGGCTGTGGAAAGGTGCTGCTTACTAGCTTGCTCCAACTTACTTTCTTGTAGAACTCAGTGGCATGGGAGGTCCTTCTGTCTATCTGTTGCTTTTATTGGTTAATGAATAAAGAACTGGCTTGGCCTATAGCATGGGAGGAGAAGGGCAGAGTCAGAGAGACGCTATGGAGCCACAGCCAGAGTCAGACATGCTGAGAAACTTTGCCGGTAAGCCACTGCCACGTGGCAATACACAGATTAATGGAGATGGTTTAAATTAAAATGTAAGAGTTAGCTGATAAGAAGTTAGAGCTAATAGGCCAAGCAGTGTTTTAAATAATATAGT
>LOJH01020349.1:9260-20791 GCA_001685095.1 Ellobius talpinus
CTATTGAGAGCAGGTGAGCCAGCTTCCTGTGTTAGGGCTGCCAGGCCAGACACTGACCCTAAGAATTTCTGTTAGCATACATGGCTGAGCGGTTTCCATATGTAAAGATTATACCACCATATATTATCCTTCAATACCTGAAAATGGATTTGATCTCATCTCGTCTTTCCTTTGACATTGTATTATAGCCATGGTACTAGAAAAATGAATGGTCTCTACAGAGAGAAAATCATTCATTTTGGAGTCATGAGTACAATGTGTTAACTGAACAAGCAGACTGGGAAGGCCACAGCTGACAGAGCAGCAGGGTAAGAAAATGGGCTGTGTTCAGATTGGCCTCGATTCTAGTGTAGTTCAGCACAACCAGACTCTTCCTAACCATCTTAGTTACTGCTGACTGTCTTAGCCCACATGCCCTGAGGTTTAGGGAATGATTGTGTTGTAGAAACAGTGAGGATCTGCCCTTGGTTACAATCCTGGATCCAAGGTTACAATTTGAACCAAGCATGGTGATGCCTGCCAGTAATTCCAGAACTTCAGATACTGAGGCAGGAGGATTTCTGTTAGTTTTAAGGGCTCTATAGCATAACTCTATCTCAAAGCCAAACAAACAACAACATAAAAAGAGACTAATCTGTAAGTGGACAATGCCGACTCATTCCCAGCCATATTAACAGATTTTCCTTAGTTCTAATTCTGTATGTACAATGTGCATCCCTACATATAGGATGTTAACTATTAAATGGTAATGGCTTTATTAAATATTTAATATGTATTAAAAATATTTCAGTAAAAACACTGAAGAAAAGTGTGAAATTCCCACTAGAATATAGGCCAAATTTAAATTTGAAATCACATTCTAATAAACTTGATCACAATACACAGATTTTTCATTTTTCATTTTCATTTAGCATTATTCAAAAACACTTCCCCATGCCTTCCCAACCAATAGTTTATCGATTACTAACATAGTTGTACTAAAAAGAAAATATCTTACAATTAGTTTCTTTATGACCTGGTCTCTCTCTGTAAGCAAGGATTTTAATTCTGCGATTATCTGTATATCTTCTGGCTTTGATTCTCTCATCAGGTACTTTTCTTCCATTTCTTCTAGTCTATAAACGAGAAAACCTTTATCTCACCGACAGGACTCAGACACATCCTGTTCTAGTAAATACCTACATCTTTCAATTAGTACAGTTAAATATACACAGGTATAACGCAAGACTTGTGAGCATGGTAACTGCCTCAAGAGCTGCAGTTGCTAAAGGCTCCACAGGAATAAGAGACATTAAGTGTCCGCCATAGGTTATATCTGGAGGGGTCTATCCACTTCACCTTGGATGTGAGCGAGGTAAGCTAAGCTCTGTGAAGGAACTGAGATACTGAGTGATACAAACTTCACACTCTCAGGTCAGTGACAATTAGGAGTGATTACCATCAATACAATATTGTGTGGTGAGGTATGTGACACACATGAAGAACAAGAAAAGATACAAAGGGGGAACAAAAGGCACACATGAATGACATCCTCTTGTTTGCTTTGTGGTGAATGCAGTTTTAAAACTCTGTATCATCTGCTAAAAAGGACCAACCAGTTAAAAAACCCTCATCAGTTAAAAAAATAAATCACAATTCCTGGCAGGCCTACTCTTTCCTGAATGGTAAGAGACTGTGAACAGACATGGATGCCACGGAAGACTAAACATAGGCTGTTCTTTATCAGCAGACGGGACATGAGTTATGCAGGGACGATAAAAAAGAATACAAACGCAATCTGCTGCCATGGTCTGGGGGAGAAAAAGCTGTTTCAGAAATAATAAATAATTAAAGCAATTAATTTTTATTATTTTCAGATAAGGTAGAATTAAAACTTACTAAGTTGTGGCTAATCAAGAGTCTTGAAAAAATTTACTTAACAAGTATTGAGTAATTTCTAGATGATGCAGATACCAGTGATCTGTCACTGTCCCATCGGGCAAATCCTAGAGAGTAGACAATCTCTGTATTTTGAAGTCATACAAGCCCACCACTAATCCAAGCCAAACAAATTACTTGGAGAAAAATGTCTAGCTTTCCATCCTGTCCCTGACTGCTGCTCTGAGGGGGATAGGGAAGTGAGGCGCCAGACAGTGACTGTCCCTGGCTCACCTGGGACTTGGCTAAGTCAGTACTGAAGTTACACACACAGCATATCTCAGTATATTCCCCCTTTCTCTCTTTTGACAGTGTGTACTAAGCAGCCATAAATGATATCCTTTGCGGTCACAGAATTGTCTTGCAATTTGATTACAATATGAAAGGAACTGCCTGTATGCATTTTATGAATCAAGCTTTTCAGTTTTCTATTCAGGTTTATAAATTCTATCTATTCAAGGGGGAAAAAGACATTTGGGCTTTGTGCTGGAGCAGCCACAAGATGTCACTGGAGTGCTGCCTTTGTGGTTGGAAGCAAAGCCCATTTGGAGCCACTTCCCACAGCTGAGAAGAGCAGGTAGAAACCGTAGGTAAAGCCCACCCTTGATGTTATTTTTGTTGCAGAACAATGAGAAGAAGTAAAATGAATCTAAGACAATCATTTTCAGGTTTCGAACCTCTTTTAGTTGTAAAGATCTCCCCTGTTCAAGTGTATGTTTTAATTAACTGAAACATCCTGTTGTTGTTATTTTAGAAAGGGTCTCACGGTGTTGCCCTGGCTTGCCTGGAACTCACTATGTAGACTAGGCTAGTCTCTAGAGGTCCACCTGCCTCTGCCTCCCAAGTGCTGGGATTAAAAGCGTGTACACCGCCACACCTAGCTCAGCTGAAACATGTTTACCTACAGAATTACTATAAGCTAATTCTCCCCACAACATATCTTTACACCAGCAACAATTTTAACAAAAAAAAAAAACCAAACTAGGTAATAATGAAGAAAAAGTATTGACAGGAAGCAATGTATAAGTATAGATAGGAAAGCATTAAAGGAGAGAACAAGAAACTATTATAAAACAGTTATAACTTACAAATGCACAAGAAGCTCATCCAACATTCTAATAGGAAGGAACTCAGTACCATTCGATATCCATTTCAAGGCAACACTAGTCAATGTTTTCCCTTCCACAGCCATCTGGGCAGCTCACTAGACCAACAGTGCATCTAAAAGGCTGAGTGCAAAGGATGACTAAGAATCAGGAGATTTGGGGAGGGGGGAGGGGTGTCTAAGTTTGATTTTTGTTGTCTGTTTTCTGGGTTTTTGTTTGTTTTAAAGTTTTTCTGCTTTCTTCCATCCTTTCTTTCTTTGACACGGGGCCTCAGTTTATATCTTGGATTTGACGTAAACTCAGAGATGCCCTACTTTGGTCCCCCCAAGTGCAAGTACTACAGGCATGTATTACTATGCCAGCTGGGCTCTAACTCTTCCCACCACAAGGAGTCTGTTGGTCCCATAGTTCTTAAATGGCCTTTATGAAATATGCTTCTGACCCGAATTCATAAAAGTCAGGTCTCTGAACATTGATTGGTATGGCAGGTAGAATCCAATTTTATTTTCATTGTGTTTTCAGATTACCATTAAAAAGTAATACAAAGACTGATTGTAGAAAGGAGAAGCAGAACACATGGGAATGCTAACTAGGGTCACTACAAGACTCTAGCCAAGCATATTTCTCGGTGTGTGGGTGTCTGGGTGTGTGGGTGTATAAAAACACGTGTTTGTCTCAGAGTATAGAGGTCAATTTTCCATAGCTCATAAATAACACAATCCTGTATTAAACTGTACAAAGATGTTTTCCAAGTTATCACCAACCTCCAGTTGCTTTATAAGATCCAACTGACAAGAAAATCAATGACTAGAGATTGTAGAGCTGAACAATACCATTACCAGGAACACATGCAGCCCAGAAATTACATTTTATGAATTCTGTTACAGATAAAAGAAACAGGACTGAAGCATTTCACTGTTGAACTTTTCTGATAATTTCTGAGATTTTCTTTTGTGTTAACAAGACCACAGCTACTTCCAGACATCCTCAAAGCTTATGAAAATTAAACAAAGAACCAAACAACTATAAAATCATTGGAGTTTTAGAAATTAAAGACTCAAATAAGCAATTCTGACATGGCAGAGCATATCCTTATAGTTAGAAATTACTGGCCTAGCAACATGCATGTGCAGAATTGATAGTTCTCACAGAGAAATGATCTTTTTGTTTCAGTAGAGTGAGCGGCTAACTTAAAGTAAACCTAAACAATCAAAAGCAATCTCTGGGCAGGAGTGACAGTCCACATCTGCAATCCCAACCCTTGGGAGAGAGTCACAGGAAAAGCAAGAGTTCAAGGCCCGTCAAGGACTACATGAAATCCTGTTTCAAAAAACAAACCAACAAATAACAAAACTACAAAAACTAAAATGATAAACCCTAACCATTTTTTATACAACAAATATTCCTGAACCCCAAAGTACTAGCACAGTTTTTAATTTATCTTAAACTTTCCTTAACTATGGAAGATGTCATTTAGGTAAAATTGAGTAGCCTATCCTCTCATTTGCTATTATGCTTTATCTCCCTTTGGGGGTCTTGGAAATTAAACTAATGTCTTGTGCAGGCTAAGCAAACATTCTACCACTGAGCTACGTCCTAGCCACTGCTGGTTTTTTTTTTAAACAAATGAAACTCAATATATTTTAAAGTTAGATGCAAAGTTCTTGAGAGGATAATAGTCAAGACAATCAAATTTCAATGAAACTGTATGAGGGTCTGAATACTTGGGACTACCGAGCACAATTTCTAAAAGCCATTTAAAAGACAGAGATTCTCGCACTATTTCTATGCTCCTTTATATGTATTCTACGTTTTCCCTAGGTTCAAAAGGAGTTGTAGCAGAAGCGAGAAGAGATGCTCCCAGCTGCTCTGGAGTTTCCTCAGCATCATACTTTGGCCTGTAGGCCGAAGCATGGATCTTTACAGTACCCCACCCCCTGCCCTTCTTCTAATAATTCACTGGGGTTTTCTGAAGCTGAAGCTGAGGTGCAGGTGTTCCGAACACAATCGGGTAACCCTTGCAATAGGCTATGAGCAGTTCACATTACCCTGTGCCCCCAACTGTAAAGTGGAAAGGACTCCCCCACTTATCAGCTGTCTAAATCTTAACCTCTCCGCAGATCGCAGATCGACAGCCTTCAGGCAAGGACATGGCCAGAAGCATCCAGTACTGCTTTCCAGTATGCTAGCTTCTAGTCTACTGGCTATTATTTGCATTTCCATAATTATGGTGAATTAGAATTTAAGTTCTCAGTCACACTGACTCCAGTTCAAATGTTGCATAACCACTCATGGCTAATGCATACTAGACTGGGAAGAGCCAATATAGAACATTTTTGTTATCAGGGAAAAATCTGAGGGACAGTGTAAGTCAAAAATAAGTGTACATGATTAGACTTTAATTAACAAGTGATTACCTAAAGCTAAAGGACAATTATACAATGTTAGCAGGTAAAATAGAGAAATGTGGTTCGTTAGTGTGGACCCAAGGCAAAGTATAAAATGAATGCCTGTTTTAAAAAATAAGGCAAAATATTTTACTTAATAATACTAATTATTCAATTATTAAAAGATTAAAATATAGAGATATTAATGTTTTCTGGCTATTAAAATTTCTTAAGGAGCAAAACCATTGAAAAGAATAATGTCAAGACAGATACATTCTTTCTTTATTGTAAGTTACTATTTCTAAGGCGATGTCAGGACACACAGACAAACACAGACTGTTCTTTGTTTGAGTGTGCTCTTTCAGAATGTGAAGAGGGCCAGCAGGGTATCAGTGTCTGCCCAGTATACACATAGGTCAGGAAGTGTGAGAGCCATGCTACTGAGGCTGATCTTATCTGATTTCTACCAAACATGTTACATGTATGCCCTGCTGCACTGCACACATATGAGGGCATGATGGCTGAAAAACAAAACTTAAAAATTGGCTGAAAAAAGAGCAAAGAACACATCACTGAGTTTCTGGAAATAATGAGGTTCTTCTCCATTTTATGGGTAACGTCACTGAGTGGGAATCCTCCTGAAATTTACTCAGGACAAATTCACCACTTGAGCACTACGCGAAGAGGGCCAATGAGCGTATCAGAAAGAGCACGTCATCCCAGAGGCCGCTCCAGGAACTGGGGCCTGTTTCTACGTGACTGTGTCTACGTGTGTCTGCACCTGTGCCTGTACTGGCTGAGTACTGGCTGAGACTGAGAGGTTACAGGGATAGAAGAGGTGGAGAGGGTATCTATATCTGAGGTAGGTAAGTGGGGATAACACAAATGCAGAAGCAAACAAAACTAAGAGTCCGACCCTCTGGGTAGTGGTGACTTAATTGTCACTTTACTGAAGTATCTGGATAAATGGAAAAAGGACTATCAGTGAATGAGTCATTAGCAGTAGCTAGAGTAGATTAAGCCTAAGATAACCTAAAGTGACTGAAGGTTAGGTGAGAGAGACAGACTGGATTCAAAGTGAGTTGTCTACAGCAGTTTGTAAGGATCCTGAAAAGACAGGGGCTATTAATCTTCTTAATGAACATTAGGAAATACATACAAATCTTGACTTGAATAATGGGTTTACTAAAAGTGAGAAATAGCTTTATTTGTAATGATTTTACTTTATAGATTTCTTGAATTGAAAAAAAAACATTTAAATGCTAACTGTAGAGATTCAAGCAGTACCCTAGGATAGGAAAAGAAGTCTCAACTCTTTTGCTTCCCTGGGAACTACCAATGTTCTTGCTAACTGGAATCACAATGTTCAAAGTGTATGTTTGCTTTGAAGGATATTTTGCCTTTTGTGAAATATGCATTGCTAACTGAAGCCTGGCCTTATAAAATTTCTATTGCTCACACTGTACTGAAGACTTTACATTATATTACGAAAATACTTTGGGAGACATCATCATGGAAGTGATGTATGATGGGAGCCACTCTTAAGATATGTATGATTTTAGCAGGCCTGTGGCAATAGCAAATGAAGCAAAATCATTCAATGGCCTTATCCTAATTAAAGAACATAATATCACACTGATACTACTTACATCTCTAACACAGTACTTAAGTTTTCCTCACTAAGTATCATTGCTTTATTAGATTCAAACAGTGAAGCTGAGCTTAGACACAGTGCCCCTCGGTTTATTATCCACACATGAATTTTCTTTAATGCAATATGACTTACGACACTTGTAAAGCTGCATTTATTTCCTTGAGTAGCTCATTAGTCTTATTAAAATCTGCCCGCATGATATTTTTCTCTCTGAGGTGGTCTGCTGTCATGACATCCAGCTCTTTCTCAAGTCTCTTGTTTAAATCTTGTTCATGCAACCTGTTTAATTTATTTTCAGTTAAAATGTTATTCTGAAGTCAAGTTTTCAAAATTCCCATGTTCTACCAGATTTGAAATGCCCCCTTTTTGGTATAATATTTGGAAAATTAATGTAAACAGGTTAAATTAAGCTATACAGTTTGCTGTAATTGTCTGGTTAATGTTAAATTTTGTCTCCTTTAATGCTTTTCCCTAATAAAAATTTTAAAAAATCTTTAATTATGGTCATTTCCCAAAACTAATGAATAATAAATACATCATCAAAATGCAGACATTGTATTTTCCAGATGATATCATCCCCACCACATAGTAAAAAGAGGTCTTCACTATATTATTGGGAGGGCAGACTAGTCACAAAACTAGGGGCATATGCTTTGCGTGTCTCAAACAATATTCTAGTCAACAAGGCATCTATCTTCTGCTGTGGTTACTGGCATACCTCATCTGTTGGTTGGATTCACTTCGGATTCTGAGAATTTCTTTCCCCTTAAGCTCCAGTTCTTTCGTTAGGGTACTAATGTTTTCATGGAGGTGCTGGACTTCCTTGTCTAAGTCTGAGATGTGGTGCTCTCGGTGCCGTAGCTCCTCTTGTAGGTCACTTATTCTACACATGTGCTCCTTACTCTGCAAAAAACAAGGAATGCTATAATGTTTTCTACAGATTTGTTTTCTGTGTATGAGGGAGAGAAAAGGACAATTTTAAATATTAAGTATAATCATTCTGACAAGGCTTCAAAAACAAACTGCTTAAAATGAGAAAACCTTGAGGCCCTTTCTCTTCCATATAGCTAAGAAGAACTTATATGAACATAGTTGCAATATCAGGAACATAAGGGACTCAAAAGATGGTGAGAGCATAGCTTGCTCGTTTTAGGATGAGGAAATCACTACTTATGAGATCATTTGTCTCAAAGATAATTGATGACCAATGGCAGAGTCAAGAGTAGAACATGGGTCTCTTAGTAAGTTGTATAGATCTTGTAGTAAACTGCTGGTACCACAGTTTTTTACTTTCAAAAGGATTTCCATCTAGGAAGCCCCTGACCCAACACACACATTCCATTCTTCAGAAAGGTAGACTTTGCCTGCCTTCACTGCTGTCCTAACAGTTACCTATCTAGAAAGGATCTCCCTACAAGTCAATGTTTCTATGAGATCCATAAAGTAGACATTTACTGTAGACATAGTCAAAGAGTAACTTCCCTCTATCGTTACAAGGTGACTCATTTAAAAGATCGTAGCAAAGAAGAGCAAGTCCAAGCTGACCACTTAACATGGTTACCAAGGACGTAAACCTTCTAAGTCTAATAAGTTAACAGCAGCGTTCCTGCAGTGCCTACTGCTGCTTCCTTCCATGCATACACATCGTCACAATCACAGATTACCAAATTAAAAAAAAAGCAAACCATACTGGACCAAAGAGCAAAGTCTAAAAAGTATAAGCAGTAGTGGCTAATGAATACTTTGGAAGTATCAATTATCTTTCTTTCTTTTGAAGATCTACTCCTCCTATATAGTTGAGTCATGCAATGTGACTGTTTCAGTGGGTGACAATACATAAAATTCAAAATGAAGTTTTGGTCATACTGGACAAACCTGGGCTGTGTGGCTACCAACTACCCCAGTGGACCTCCCAGACACAGAACAGTGTATTGTCATGGCTCGTCCTAGCAAATAGAGCTGTCCTTACCTTTTATATTTTGTTTATACTTTATTGTTTATTTTCCTAAGACGTAAACAAATTGCAAAATATTCAGTCAAAAGGTCGTAAAATAAAATGTAATTGTATAACTGACATACAAAAGTAAGGTTGCTCCTCTCTGTGAAAAAGGAAACTCTTGATCATGTTGACAATAACTGGTGCAATTAGCAGTTATTTCAAAGTCCCCCTCCTAGCGGGACGGTTCGGGGGACCCTGATTTAAGGGATCAGCAGGACGTGTTCACACTTACCTGCCTTCGGCTGATGTCTATGCTTCGTTCTAGCTCCATTTTAGCTGCTGCCAGTTCTTGATGGTGATTATGCCGTAGTAAATCAATTGAAGCTGCATGTTGATGGTTTAGTTCAGATCGCAAGGAAGCTGGCATGCAAAGGGGAAGGGTTAGAAAATCCCAAAATACTACTAATACCTTAAGAAAAAATTATAAAAGATCCAAAATATCACTTTTAAAATTAGGACATTCACTAAATGTGCATTAAATAGATTATCATATGTGGATTTGAAATCTACTTAGCTTTGATGAGGATATTAAAAATGTCAAGAACTTAAATGACAAAGGTGTTTGTTTTGTGTGTGAACTCAGTTTGAAATAAGGCGGTAGTGGAGATGAAATGTTTGCTGTTTTATATTATTAAGACAATACAGATTTTAGAGTTGTTCAATGACAAATGAGTAAGAGGCAATATTTCCTCCCAGTAGGAAATATTTTACAATATCCCTAGAGTATACAAAATACTAGCTGATAAACACTCCTTATGATCCGGAGGTCATAACATTCACTAGAGTTTGGAATTGAGTTTCCGTTTTAATTTTTTTTTGAGACAGGGTCTCATGTAGCCAAGACTGGTTTGGAATTCACTATGCAATTGGGGTCTTAAAATATTGATTCTCCTACATGTATCTCCCATGTACTGGGACTACAGGCATATGTTATGCCTAGTCCTGGAATTAATTATTTCATATAGCATACAACATTTATTGAATGATGACAGTATCCTAAGAGAGAGTAAAATTTGGAACTGTCTTTATAACATCATAAGCCAGAGGTGAAGACATTACTCCAGGGAACTAACTGTCATATCACAAGCTACTTTTAAGTATAATGAAAACTCAATGGTGAATCTACCCCACTTTCTGAGAGTCAGATTGGGGATCAGTCACACAGAGACTTGTTAGGGTGACTTGGTCTGCAATACAGCAAGGTGGAATTGGGGCTCCTGCGTAGAGAAAGAGGTGATTTCATCACAAAGGCAGACAGAACATACAAAAGGAGGCAGAATCTGGCTGTCATTTCTGTAGAGGAGGAGGTCATAGGGTGCACGGAGGCATGAAAGAAAATGGAACCTGCACGGATCTTACTTTAAACTCTAGGCCCTCAAACTGTGATGCGAGTGGCTATGTTTGTCACCGAACTCAGAGCTTTCCCATGGTATTTCCTTGGGTATGAATGTCTCAGGAACATTTTTAAGTGTTATATGGAGATGTAAATGAGAAAAATGCAAAGTATGGCTTTTAAAGCTAAAACATGAAATCTAGTTGAAGAGATGCTGCCCTTGCTTGTAGTTGGCCAACTTAAGATACTTCTGAGGCCTTCATGGAGAACTTCAGTTCAGTTTCTCCTGGTGCTAAGGGCTTTAGTAGAAGAACTTGCCAGACACTGTCATGAAGAACCTTGGGAGGATTTAAAGTGGAATGTCTCGTGTGAGGTGTAAGCATTTCAAAGTTTCCTCTGACAGCAAACTGGAAAATGAACAGCGAGAAGGCAAGTCAGGAGGAAGGTTATGACAACAATCTATTAAAAAAAGGTGATATAAGGAGCTGGAGAGACGGCTCAGGGGTTAAGAAAACTTGGTCTTGCAGAGTGCCCAGGATTGATTGATGCCCAGCACCCTCATGGCTGCTCACAGTTGTCTGTAACTATGGTTCCAGGAGATCCAACATCCTTTTCTGACCTCTGAAGGCACCAAGCATGTATGTGATGCACAGACATACATGCAAGCAAAACATTCATACACATAAAATAGAATAAATAAATCTAAAAAGAAAGAGAAATCATCTGGCCTTGAAGTTAGTATGACAGGCAGACTAAGGGAGAGAAACATGCATTAAGATGACTTAAGAACTGGCAGACAAAATGTAGCAGCGAAAGAGAAAAAATGTCATTCCCACTTTCCCAGTTTTGCCAACTGAAAAAAGTGATAGAATAAATCAGGGTGAGAAGTACAGGGATGGATAAATACAGGGAAATGATAAGATCATATTTTAAAGTCTATTTAAAAACCAGCTTCTCAACATGTAGCAATAAATAACTTAATGTACAAAACCAAGTGGTTTGATCTAGAAACACCCATTTGAAGTCCCCAGCACACGGGTGATAGATGAAGCCATGGAAGTAGATCAAAAAGAAGAGCTACACACATACACACATGTTGTGATAGGGGAGAGCAGGCCTGCTTTTTGTCCCGCCC
>LOJH01020350.1:0-16067 GCA_001685095.1 Ellobius talpinus
AACCCAAAGAAAAATACATAGTTATCCTCCTGGATATCGACAGTAGAAAAAAATCACCATTGTCATTTAAACACCATTACATTCATTTTATAACCATTGCCAATTCTATAAAAAAGTATTTTTGCTTATAAAAAGATAGTGTAGGAAAGAGCAGAGGTGGAAATCACTCGATCTCATTGCGCTGAAGTAGCCATTGCTATTTGGGGTAGATTTTCTTGAGAACCGTTAGTGCACACTCATCAACATTCACTGCTAGGTAGATATGGAGTCTTGAAAACTGCCAAAAAAGCAGCAAAATATATATTTTATCTAACAAATCATGCATACTTTTATGTTACTAAATGTACAATTTTACACAAAATAGATTTACCTAGTAAATTAACTGTTTATTATTGCAACTTTAGTTTGTCTTTTAATTTTGCTGTTACAAATGTTATTGACATTATCATAATCAATATCAATACTTTTTGTAATTTTTCAATTATTTATTTAATTTTTTAAAATTCAGACGTACAAGTATTTGAAATGTGGACACTTTCACTTCTAGATTGGCTTGCTAATTATTGAGCTACTTTTTTCTGTGATTGCATAGATTGTGCAAGTGGCCAGTTTCCCTAACACTTAAACTGACATTGAATGTTCTCATTCATTTGAGTGTGTTTTAGTATGAGAAATGAAAAGTTGATATTGCATTGTTTTATTTTGCAGTGCTTTGTATTTATAATTATCAATGAGGTTACTCATTATTTTTCTTGTTCTCTATTTCTGAGTCATATGTTTGAGTGACCTGTTTCCCACTCCCTTGTGATAGTTATCAGAGGTCCTGTTGTGTTCAAGACTTTAATCCTTTGAGACTTTTGTGTTACAAAAAATTTTGTTGTTAATTGCTGATTACTTCTTACTAATTTGCTTGCATGTGCACTGTGTCTTATACTGCCCAGTCTCTAGAACCTGGAGAACTGGATGCTTAGGAACTACTTAATCTATAATCTGTTCTAATAGCCCAAATAGACCATGACATTCCTCAATGGGAAATTGTATCATTTCTCTAGTCCTATGTCGATGTATGTGGCCAGTGGTGATTTCTTAAATATTTGATCATCCACCCATCCATCCCTTATCCATCCCTCCATCCAAAACATATTCTCCAATACTTTGCAGACTCCAGGCTTTGGAGATATAATAATAAATGGAGAGAAATGACCCCAGCCAATATACATAAATATTCAAGTCTGAGGAGGAAATATATGCAAATATAAGCCCATAATAATTGTATATTTCATGTAGTCTTTCAAAGGACACTACTATGAGCTTATGGAAATGTATAGCAAAGGATCCTGGTAGAGACAGAAATTAAGACAAGCTAAATTCTGCCTGTTAGGTAGAAACTCTTAGGAAGCAGAAATGGTGGAGAGTTTTTCATGCCAGGGATGGGCTCGCTGAAAAGAATTGTAGCAAGAAGGATCTTGCATACTCAGGGCTTTGAAGGGAGGTCAATGTAGCCAAAACAAAGGAGCATTATGCAAAATGAGGTGGACAGTGCAGGGTGAAGCACACGGGGCCACATGAAAGGTGCTTCCTGCAATGCTAGGAGGATTAGAGAACCTGGATCATTTTTAAGGGAAAGGCATTAGAAGAGCAGGCTTTTGTAAACCTCACTGTTTCTGTAATGTTGGGAATGAATTGAAAAGAAGCCAAATTAGACAAGGGGTATTGTGTGGACTATTGCAGCAAACCAGAAGGTTAATAACTGTAGTGTGAAGTAGGATTGTAGCTGTAAGAGTAAAAAAAAATGGCTTTAAGATATGTTGAGAAAGGGAGATTGACACAGTAAGAAGGAAGTTTGAAAATGAGATGGGAATGGAAGGATATATCAGTGATGGCTTTATAAGTTTACGACTTTTGCAATTGAATAGACATGAAATGTCATTCTCCAAGAAAGCATGTTGTAGAAATCATGTCTGTGTGTGGTAGAATGAAATGTTAACAGCATAACGTCTGCATCTGAGATGCCTCTGAGACATACATGTGGACATGTCAAGATGATAATGAGAATCTGACCCAGAATTCAAAGGGGAGTTCTATTCAGATCAGTTATGTTTGAATACCGTTGGTTCATGCCTACAAAAACCACACCCAGGAACTGTGACAATGGACATGGTAGAGATTATAAGGGAGAAGAAAATTAGGGAAAAAGCACAAGGCCTGGCCCTCAGCCTCAAGAAAACTCCTGATTTAATGCCTGGTCAGAGGGACATGAGCTTGGAAAAAAAAAAACACAGTGAGCAGCCCCAGAGGCATTAGGATATAGGGAAGCTGTAGTATCCCAGCTCCATGGATAGCCACACCTTACTTGTTTTGACCCCATAACCCTGATCACAGCTACTGGTCAAGAACTGGCATTTGATCTAAGTACAGTTGTTATGCAGGCTAATGAGAAGCACATGAGGTTTGCTGACCCAAATATTCTTCCCAGCACAAGCTCTCTAGCAGATGGAAGGTGAAGGAGTAAACTGGACTTTCTGCCTCAGAGATGTTGAATACTAGAGCTACAGAAGAAGAGAGTCCTCAGAAAGGAGAGCAGATGCCAGAGATACCCCCTCCCCCAGGCAGAGGGAAAAGCACCCCTAAGTCCTGTCTGCTCAGGGTGAGGGGAGGAAGGGGACAACCTGGAGTACAGAGTTATTCTTCATTCTAAACAAACTTTCATTCTCTGAATGATGTTTCCCTCCTGTGTAAAAGCCAGACTGTGTGGCTGTTTATAAGTGTGTATAAACACAGGTCCTTGATGATCAGTCTCACCATTTGTATTTGGGCACTCATTCTCCCAGAACACTGGCTGCAGCGGCAGCCTAAGCATCTTGCAACTTTAGCTGCTGGCCTGCTCTCTGTGTTTGGGTCTTCCCAAGAGCTTTTGTTTTCCCAAGCCTGTTTCACATGGATTTCATCCTCTCTGTCTCTACCAGCTTCTTTCTGATTATGTCCACATGTATCGTGTTGACTCTTTTATGTACGAAATCCAGTAAAACTCAGAAACCGTGACCTACTAGCTGTGGGGTCATTTTACATTTAAAGGAACACAGGCCATTGCAATCTTATCTCTTGAAAGTAGGACTCAGACATTTTTGTACACATCCACTCTTATCAGACCCCCACCCTCTTGAATTCCATAACAAGTCCAAGCTCCCTGGGACAGATCTCACCTAATCTCAACAGGCAATGGTACCACTAGAGCAAAACCAGAAGGGCTCGTTATCAAATGGCAAACGCTGATACCCATTGTCTCATCCTAATCATTCATGTCTCTTCTCACTCAAAGATGCCCAAGTCTGGACTATAAATCTTGTGGTCCTCTAGTTTAATCTTTCTTTCTTGATCCCAGGATTTTCCCCAATGTCAATTTCAAATGTAAGTGTTCTACTTTTACGATGCTCACAGTTCCCACACTACATTTTCTGTGTGCCATTCAAGTCCGATACAGAGGACAATTCTCTGAGCATGTGCCCTGTAGGATCTCATCCCACTGCTACTGCTCTCCTCTGAGACCAGAGGACAGGGGATGAAAGCTGTGAGCCCCCAAATGGTAATCACTCTATCTCATCCTGCCTGTATCCTTCAAATCACTCTTTGTTTCTGGGGCAAAACCAGTAGGTTATGGCTCTTTTTAGAGAGTAGGCCCTTTGCTCAGTTCCTAGAACATGGCCTCTCATTATTTTCTGAATTTACTGCATGAGCGCCCATATGGCTATGTAAGAGAGTGAAGGCTGTCGAGTCAGGCTAGCATGAATTCTGCTTTCATCATTTGTACATTTTTGTGTTCTTGGCCCAAACCTAACCTCAGGGAGTCCTCATCATCAGAAACACAACATTAGAAGAGAATTACGTCACAGGTTTGTGAAGTCGCAACATGGAGTGTATATATACTATAATATAGCATGATCTTTATGAGTATTCTCTGTTTCTCATGTATGAAATCTTTTTCAAAACCAGCTTCAGGGAATGGAGAGATGGCTCAGCAGATAAGAGCATTGGCTACTCTTTCAGAGGACACAGGTCGATCCCAGCATCCATATAGTAGCTTGCAGCCTTCTATAGCTCCAGACCAGGCTATGCAACACCCTTTTCTGGCCTTTTATGGAACACAGACACACATGCAGGCAAAATACCCATAAAATGCCATGATATATTTTTTAAATATCCAAATATCACTGCTGGCACTTTCCTTGTTTAGCTTCTTCCTTGCTACTTTCCTAGAAGACTTGAACATAGGCTTTCCAAAGCCCATAATATGTGTAGATTGAAAGTCTTAAAACTTGATAATAAAGCATCAGATCAAGAATTAGTTGTCATAATTAGAAGTTTGCTGCTAGTAAATATGCTTATTTTCTGTTCTTTTCTTTGACTATTTATTTATTGTTTGGTTAAATCTTTTTTTGGCTATTTTATTTTATGTATATGAGTGTTTTGTCTGCATGTGTTCATATGCCTAACACATTTCCCATGAAGGCCAGAACAACAGGTGACCACTTAATAAGTAAAAACTTATTAAAAGCTTTTGATTATGATTATTTTATCATTTAGTTACAATATAAAATTTTAAATTTTGGGGGGTGTTGATAGTAGAGAAAAATAGCAAAATTCCTTTTCCTTTTGGGATCATCAAACTGTTAGACTTGTTAGGTGAACTGACACATCCTTTAAGTCCCATTACTTGAAAGACTAAAGTTGGGTGATCATGAGTTCAAGGCCAGGGTAAGGAACAAAGTGAATTAAAGGTTACCTTGGGCTATATAGGAAGACCTTGTCTCAATACACAGACACAGACATACAGACACACACACACACACACACACACACACACACACACGTCTCAGAGTTTCTCTCTGAAAGTAAAATCTGGCATCCCAGGTTGGAACCACGAGTCCTTTCAGTGTTCCGTGCTCCAGCCGTGAGCACCTTTCAGAGTTGGCTCTTCACATGCAAATGATTTTATTATCGGACTGCCCTGATTTTGTGCTAAGGCAGTCCTATTTTAAAAATCAGTCTTTGTACAGTTTGTCAGTCCACAGAGACTGCAGTTGTCATAAAACATCTGAGTGGAAAAGTTGTATCAGAGGAAAACATGAGCAGCTTCCTCATAAAACTTGTCTGCCTCACACTAGCTCCAAGGACCTGGCATTAGTTGCGGTTGGTATTTGTTTCTTCTCTAGGAGAAGAGAGAAAGTAAAATACAAAGATGTATGTGTGTGTGTGTGTGTGTGTGTGTGTGTGTATACTTTCCAAGGCCAATATATATGTCTATATGTATATATACATACAGATTTGCTCAACTTCAGATAGCCATCATTTTTCTTTAAAAAAATTTTTGTAATAAATTATTTGTTCTATTTCAATGAAAAATTTCCCACATTGTGCTTGTAAGATACTTGAAAGATGAGTGGTTAAATTCAAGGGAATACTTCAAGCATGCTCTTTGTCGCATATTTCTTCTGCTGGCATAATTAACATCCTGCCTATTACCACAGATGAAGTCACTATTCTGACACTCTCAACAATGAACATAGCATGACCCACAAAGTTTGCAGATGATTGATTTATAGCACTGGCCCCACTTTTTTCACTAAGCCCTTTAACTGACAGGTTCTCTGTTTAATATCATTTATTAGTTTCTTTTCTGTGGCTGTGACAAAAACACCATATCCAAAGCAATAAAGGAGAAAGAGTCTATTTTGGCTGAGTGTTAGAGGGAGAGTCCATTATGGTAGGGGATGTACGACAACAAGTATTCAGAGCCAGAAGCTGAAAGATCACATGTTACCCTGCAAGCAAGAAACAGACAGGAAATTGAGTGGGGTGGGGTAAGCTCTGCAGTCGACCCCCAGTGATATGTTTCCTGAAAAGCCTTCACCTCCCATAACCTCCCCCAACAGTGCCACTAACTTGGGATCAGATATTCAGATACCCAAGCCTTTGGGGGAAATTATATTCAAAGTACCCCAAGCTGTTAAGTAATGTCTTAAATACAGCTGCCTGGAGATCCCCAGGGAAGAAGATTTTGGCCAAAAGAAAAGGATGGAGTCAGTCTTAAGAGTGTTGGCAGGGATTATTCCCAACCTTCTACCCCTGGACAGGATTCTTGATCAAACCAACTCTATTTAATGTCTTCATTCATACCCCATAGGAAGGTAGGTGTGGAACAATTAAAGCCACACTCGGTAAAAGAAGGAGCAGGTTCGCATTCTTCACAGGGCTCATGAGATGTTGCATTTGTGTAGAATGTGGGCTTTCGGGTCATATCTGAGATTAGAGTCCAGTTTCTTTACATACTGTATTGTGAGCCTGGTAAACTGCTCACAAAATTAGTAAGGATTAGATATCAGGTTAAATTAGAAGTTATGAAGTTGAAAATTAATATTGAATACGCACATGTTCACTCATAGATGGATTAGATATCACAATGAACTAAAGGCAAAAAAAGCAAAAGACAAAATAGCCACAATGACTTAAATGTCTGTTACCTTCATCCTTTTGAAGATGTTTCAAATCATAATGATGAAGATATATTCTCTCTCTATATATATAATCTCCATCACCACCCATCTCCATCTCTAACTCTATCTCTCTTTCCCCTCCCTGTGTGTATATGTGTGTGGTGTGTTTCTAATTTTTCTCTTTTTCTTTGTCTCTCATTCACTTATCAACCTACTATATTTTGACCAAAATTTAATATCCTGCTGTCTATGTTGTATTTTTATTACTTTGCTACATCAATATTGTATTTTTCTATAATATTTACCAGTCCTGCTTTTTAGCCTTCCTAGAGTTTTGTAATGTTAATCTGTCCTGTTTTGCTCTTATTTCTGTCTTACCCTCCTATGCCACCATCTATGATCTGAATTTCCCTTGTGTTCACACTTCTGTGATTTCACACTTGTTCCTCTTCCTTCTCTCTGATTCGCATTCCCTGAATTTTCACCATTAAGTCCACTCAGGTGCCCTCAGTTTTCCTAGTGGCCCTCAAGACTCTCTCAAAATAAAATGAAGGTCATCCCAATACCTTATGCAAATGTATTCATCTTCCAGTATCTCTATTTACCAATTTCAAATAAAGAAAATCTACCAATACTATCCCCAATTCTAAATGTGTTAGAGACTATATATGACTTACCCAAAAGCAATTCCTGACTTTTTTTCTCAATGAGAGTGGTTTGATTTTATTTGGAACATCTATGTGTACATTTGGAGAAGGAGTTGTGGACTGATTATTTAAATATTGTCAATACTTTTTATTTTTATTAGATACTAGTTTGACCATTTTCTGTACTGTTAAATGCTCATTTGACTCCCTTTTGACACATGAAAAGTAATGCAAAGTCATTTTGTGGCCTCTTGGGTGGGAGGGGGAGATTCTTCTTTGATGATGTTGGAAGCAAACACTGTCCTTGCTCCCTTTCCTTCTCTATCATGTGAGAAACTGATGCTTGGAGTGTGGTAGCTAGCGTAATGCTGTGGGGCAACAAAAGTCTTAGGATGAGCCAATATGGTGCTACTGTGTGCTAATTTCAGGATATGAAGTGAAGACAATGACTAGATGGAGAATCCAGAAGGCAGTTGGTAGGACAAGAACATCCAGATAAAAGGGAAAACTGTCAAAAGAACTGTGATGTTCCACAAAATTATCTCCAAACAAGTACATTTATCTGAATAGATCAGCTATAGCCAGCTGTGGTCAGAAGAACTCCTTTCTGCAGTGGGTAGCAGCAGCTGCAGAGACTCGTAATGGTGAAAGTGCTAAGGATGAGCAACTGTTTAATCCCCAGCCACAAATAAGACATCCGTGCTGACCCCTCCAAAACTCATAAAACCTTGTGGAAAGTGGACAGAAAGGATATAGGAGCTGGTGGGTGGCAGGGTGGAGTTCTGTGGAATGTTATCTTCCAGGGATGACATGAACATTGTATTCTCATGCTCACAAAAATTGTCATTATTTATTTTCAAGATGTCCATAATATTGTGCCCATCATCAGCCTGTCACAGAGGGAGCAGCGACTCTCATGAATGGTTTCTGGGTGAGGGAGAGGTATTTTAATTGGTAAGTTACCCATACTCCTGTAAGCAACTCTGATAAAAATCCATTGGATCCTCAAGGGAAAAAAATGACCTTGAAGTAGAAGGGGAAGGATCTGGGAAGAAAAGGAGGATCACTGGAAGTGGGGAGGGAATGAGAAATGCTAATGAGGGATGTTTCTCTTTTCAAATTTAGCTAGCTTTTTTACAGTATATCTGAGAGGAAATCTTTCCTTGACTTTCAATCTCAGGAGGACCCAAAGAAAACCATGGGATAAAAAATAAACAAGGTGCAGAACCTGTGTGGCTCAAAATAGAATGCACTGAGGTTGTATCTAGACTAGGGTGATGATGCAATTTGTTCATTGGGAGATGGACTTCAAAGCAGCCTTTGAAAGACTCTTTAAGTTGTGAGCCGCACTGATTAGGAGGATTTAGATGCTGGGTCAGCTAAACCTTTTATCTATCATTGTCAAGCAACTGGTGAGAACAACGTTGTTGGTTGAATCAGCATGTCTCAGCCCTACTGGATGCCATGGACAGAAGCAGGAGACACAGTTCATGCTGCAAGCATGACATGCAGTTTCAAGATCCAGGCAAATAGGCTGAATTGTATTGATATACGTTGATAGCACATAGCACCGTTCTTATGCACTCAGACCTCCAGGCAGCCACAGTCCCTGGGCTGACGTCACCATATATGTCTTTCAGGGTAGAACCCCAGCTTTTGGACATAGGAAGCAAGACCGGCTCATCGTTCATTCCCTACTCATGGCTCCTCCTTGCAACATCAACCTGCAAAAACCATGAACTACTTGACTCTCCTACTACCCATTGCCTAGTCCTAGTTGCCTGGCATGCCTTCTCCATACTTCTGTTCAGACATACAGTCTCTCTCTCTCTCTCTCTCTCTATCTCTCTCTCTCTCTCTCTCTCTCTCTCTCTCTCTCCACACACACTGGAACCCCTAGAGCCATATATTGGCAAGCCCCTTGCTGGTGTCTTTGGAGAATTAGTTATTTAGGCAATGAAGGAAGATATATATTTATTTATCTTGGCCATAGAATGTCTCTGTTCATGTTGGATGACTCTAGGGATCAACCAGGGCCTGGCTAGGGAACAGGTATCACCCAGTCTTTGTAGTACACTTCTACTTCCTTCCCATAAACCTATATGTGTGTGATAGCGATCCCTGTGGGCTCCATGCCCTTCTCCTAGTCCCGCACAAAGAACAGACAATCCTTCCAGAGGGATGGGGTCAAGAAAACCACCAATTCCTTACAATCAGGCCTTCTCAGAGTCTCAGGATCTAGTGGTTCTCAGAAACATTTGGAAACACTTGCCATAGAAGTTTAATACACTTCTAGCATTCATTTATTTATTTCTTCATTTGGTTTTTAGAGACAGGATCTGTCTAGGTAGTTTCGGCTGGCATGGAACTCAGAGATCTACCTGTCTCTAACCTCCTAACCTTTCTGACAGGAGCCCCTATCCTTTGATAACTGGATTGAAAGTAAAGAGGCACAAAAGAGAGGAAATGGTTGATGTGTGGGCTGGGGTGAGAGGCGCAATATGATAGAAGCAGACGGTGCAGAGAAGACAGATGCTTAAATATTTACTCAGGTCGAGGATAGGTGGGAAACCTTTTCAAATTCATTACTGTGAGGCACAGTCAATGGGGACCTTTTGAATTTTGAATATAAAGCCATTATTGTGTCAAGGACAGGGCAGAAAACAGAAATAGCAGTCATATGCTTCTTAAAAAAATATGGGGTTTTGAAAAACCAGATATGTACATACAAAGTGATCAGAAGAACCCCAAGCACCCCGAGAAAGAGTATTATCTGAGGCCTTTCCTAACTTATGTCTGTCTTGCTGTGAGAGATGGGAAAGAAATAATCTAGCTCCACAGGTTGTGCCTGGTACCCCTTCTCCCAGCACTAATAAGAACAATGTTCCAACCACTCATAGTAAGTGTTAACAACCGTAAATATAATTAAGCCTATTGAGAAATATTACATGACAAGAGGCAGGTTTTTCTTCCTCTTAGCCCTCGAGCTGTAGAATCAAGAGTGCCATAGCCCTGTCATTAAAGAAAGGCTTTCAAGGACTTCGGAGAGCATCTGTCCTATTCGGCTTTTTAATTCCCCCTAAACTGAAAAGGCCGCTCTCAGTGGATTTGCTAACTGACACAGGCTAAAGAGAGATCCAAGCCACCCTGGGGAGTGAAGTAATTACCCTTGTTATTCTGACTCTAGTCTTCGGATTTGCACCTTTGTACAAACAACAAATTAATGTGCAAAGGCTCCAGGTCAAAAACTGGAAACGGCTCCAGGAGGAATAGTTTGAATGGAGAAGACAGACTTTGCATTTTTAATGACCCACTTTGGATTCCTGGAAATGCCAGTCATAAAATGATTGTGTGCGCTGTCGCTTCAGCACAAGGACTTGGGCAGAACACAGCACTGCAGTTTGGCCGTTCTGCCGTCTGCCCACACATAGACACACTGTAAACCTTACTGCCCTCTGTGCTGAGCTGCGGCCCCCTAAGATCTTTTTGCATCCAGTTTTTGCCATAGGAATGACCCCCTAGTGAACAACAATACACACTCAAGATGTGAGCATTGTCTCTTTTTCTCATTGTCAAGGAATTTTATAGTACCATGCTTCTCAAAGCCATCTACTTCTCTCCATCGTCACTGGAATGACCCTCATTAAGATCTTAGTGGAGGAACGGAAGGTTCCTTTATGGCGTCAAGTCTCTGCAGCTTGATGACTCCCATCCATTCTTTATAGCAGAGGTTTCTAAAACAAACTTGAATTGATAGCCTTTTAATGGATACTCTAGAAGTATGGTTGAAGATGTCTGGGATTTTTGACAAACCTGCAGAGCCATCTCCATGGACACGATAGAGAACAATTAATCTCATCTTCTGGTCTTCCCTCACCCTACCGCTTTGCCAGCCCTGATCCTGGGCTACCACTTAGCTGAGCCTCACTTGGGGAGTTTTACGTTTATGCCGAAGTCTATAAATGGAGTAAGGTAAGGCAGTAGTGGTGTTTTTCTTCACACATCTTTTAATAATAATAACACAGGAGATTCGTTCCTGTTGGTGAGTGAGTCAGTATGGCCCATTCCTTTTTATTACTTGAGTAATAGTCCACTTTATATCTATCCATTGGCCTACTGATGCATCTTTGAGTTGGTCCAGGCCTGGCTGGTTAGGAGTATTACCACACCATAAACACTCACATGGAAACTTGTTTTTGTTAGCATACCTTCTTATTTCTACAAGATAAATATCTAAGAGGTAGAACCACTGGATCATCTGGTAAGTGTGTGAAATTGCAAAACTCTTTTTTTAAGGACCATTTTCCATTCCATCACCAATGTACGTATGCATTCCCTTTGGTCCACATTTTAACCATCGTTTAGTATTGCTTGATTAGTCTTTAGGTTGTGGATCATCCACTTCTCAGGAGATTCTGTAATTCAAGCAAAGCAGTGTTCAGCTAACTATCAGTGTGTCCTATATTAGATAATAAGAGATAATAAAGATAGAACACAAAAGTATCATAGGCATTACATACGTGCACCCACAAACATAGTCATAATAAAATAAAGGTGAGATATGTATGACACCCACAATCCTTATCCCTGCAATTGGTCCCATGGTTGTAGCTGTTGCCTATATAGTAACTATACTTTCTTATTATACACCCCATATTCCATTTGCGTATAGCATGTGTTTCTGTTGATTGGGATTCCAATCCAAACAGAAGCATACTTTACTTGTGGAGAGCCCGAGCTGTGCCTCTTCCGCATTGATTTTAGTCAAGGGATCCACTACAAGGAAGAGACACTCTTTAGCCTCTCTTATATTCCTCATAGACTCTTCCCTGCCTATAATAGCTAGTAGCAGTCTAATTGCCCCTTGGTAATTAGGAAGTACCCCAGTCAGCACCATAGCTTCCTCCTGCTTCTATTGATCTAGAAACATATGGAATCCACAGTGATTAGTTGCAACGAATGGATTATCTTCCCCTCCTCCTCTTTCTTCTCATCCTTTTCTTCATCTATCCCACCCCCAACCAACCTCTCTGTCTTGTCTTATTATTCTACCTAGGCTGGCCCAAAACTCCCTGTGTATCACAGGCTGCCCTCAATCTCATAATTCTTCTGCACCAGCCTCTGGAGTACTTATATTGTTAGTGTATACTATCACATTGGGCCCAAAGTCTCAACTTAATTTCAGTACAACTGCTGTTTTCAAAGGACATCTTTGCACAATTTGGAATTAAGAACTCTAGACCATCAGAGACTATGATTGCAAGGGCAGGAAGAAAAAGAACTTGACACTGAGGGTCGTAGGAAGGGGTGCCCTTGTTATCGACTGGTCCTTATATCTTCATATATTGGATGTCAATTCAAATTGTGTAAAGCCTTCTGGTGATCTTTGCCTCAGCCCTGGAAATTCCCACCTAACTGACATTGCAAGGAAATCTTCACAAATCTACTCCAAGGCCTATGAGATGGTTCAGTGGGGAAAGGCCTCTGCTGCCTGATCACACCAGTCTGATGAACTGAGTCCAATCACTGGCTTTTACAAAAAGGTGGAAGGAGAGAACAGAAAACACAAAATTGTCTTCTGACCTCTACAGGCATGCTGGGGCAAGGGTGTGTGTGTGTGTGTGTGTGTGTGTGTGTGTGTGTGTGCATCTGCACATACTTTAAAGCTACTTCACTGATCTGACAAACTAATTAGCTTTGGATAATGGCAGTCTAGTCACAGCAATGAATTCCATAAGAATGGCCACATATTGGCAAGATGCGTGTCATTTGCTCAGAAAGAACACTTTCATGTAAAGAGGTCTGTACATGGTGTCATGATAATGGAAAGGTTTTCTTTAAGGTCGTAGATTGTTTTTTCAGAAGGAATACTGTATGTAGAGAAAGCAAATACAAACTAGGGCATGTGTTCAAGCAAATCAAAGCACTGCGCCTCCTACAATGGCAAGGGCTTTCATTTCAGCACTTGTTCATTGGTTAGCTGTCCTGTCAACCCGGGAGAGAGTGCCACATTGAAGGCTATGTGAGGTTTCACTGCTGACCGTCTGACCAGTGAGACATAAGGTTAGCACATCAGCTCTGGTGAGTGTACGGAACTGAGGCTCAGCTCAAACCGAGTGACTGATGTGTGCCCGGGAGAGCATGAACCCAGAAAATGAGAATGTGAATCTAACTCAGGAGAGAGACCTTAGTACCCACTTTTCCCCATGTACGGCCCCATCTGGCCTCTCCTCATTATCATCTTTTTTGATGGTTTCGGCCCACGGTGTGGAATATGAACACAATCCTTTCCTGGGCCTTCCCCATCTCTTCCACAGAAAACTTGTACCAAGATACATTTGGGGTGAGTGGGGTATTTTCAAGACAGGGTCTCACTGTGTAGTTCTAGCTGTCCTGGAACTTACTTTGTAGACCTGACTGACTTTGAACTCATGGGGATCCACTTGCCTCTGCCTCCAGAGTCCTGGGATTAAAGACTTGTGCCACCATGCCTGACTTCATGATGCATCGTTGGTTAAATTTTAGCTTACCTGCTACACATCCTGACTTTGATCAATCAAACCTCAAGAGAAAAGCAGGTCCTATTTACCAATACAGTGAAAGCGGGGATAGGAAGCTACCAAAGTAACAAAGAGAATGTGATAGGTAGAGGCGCTCATCATCTGTAGAGGAAGAGGCTAGTGCACACAGAGCGTTAGCTTTCCATGACAGAAACCAGTCAAGTGATGTTTGAAAACATTGAGTGTAAGACGTGGGTATTAATCATCAAAACATTATATTAAATGGGAAAATGTACTCAGGATACCTTCACAGCTTCCTGAGGTATTATTACAGCATGTCGTGCCTCTCCAGTCCCCAGAGACCTTTCTGAAGCACTGTTTGATGTCCTACCTCATCTGTTATACATGGTGATTGTGAGTGCTGATGGTTAAATAAAAGAACAGTCCCAGATTGATGTAAGCCTGAGACAGCACGTGCTTAGTTGTGCCCACCCCCCAACTTCCCTTCTGTTCTCTGCACACATGCATCTAAGCACTCATTGGGTGGATCTATGAGGATGCCTCAAGGACATCTCAAAAGCAGTGTATATAAAACTGACACAGGTTCCCAGTCTTCCCCGCTTGGCAGCTCATCCACACCATTAACCCCGTGTAACCCAAGGAGCTAGCTCAATGTCTGTCTGTGTTCGCCTCATGCCCACATTATCACTGGTTCCTGTTGGCTCATCCCCCTACGTGGATCTCAGATCAGTGTAACCGTCGTGTATTTGCTGGAGTGCTGCAATTTTCTCTGATGCTGTCATTCTGGTCTTCTCCCTCTTTAACCCGTCCTCAATGGAGCAGTCAGAGCAATCACTGCCAAACTCAAAGACTTCTCTTTTAGGTAGCAAGATTTCTGAGAAGTCCATCTGTAGCCATGCCAATACACAAGTGCTTTGCTACTTCGTCCGACAGAAGATTAGAATCATTCTGGATAATGACCAAGCTTGATTTTTTTTTCTGTAGTTAATTAGATTAGGTGTTTTTCTTTCTGTAGGATAAGGTATGCCAGTAGGCATTTTGTCAAAATAAACATTTCTTGGAGGACAAAAACAGTCATTGCCTTACATTGAATTATAATCTGTTGCCATCTGAATTGTTCTGATAAGTAGGGGTTTAGTTTCAAAAACAATTAGGACGATTTTAAAAGTAGAAATTGTCTTATCTTTCATCAGGCAGCTATTAACCTATAACCATAACACAATATTTGTTTTTTTAGATAGAATAGATATATAGTAATTGAATATTATTTTAAACACACAAGCTTACCAAATACAATGGGTGTTTTTAGTCTTGAAAAGAATCAAGGTTTGGCTAGCTTGTACAATATCTATGAGAACAAAAGCGGGCAAAACATTTACTTTATAATTCCTTGCATTTAAAATTAACAATTTAAAATGGCACTGTACCTCCCCACAAGATCTGTGTTTATTGCAGAGAGAAAATGGTCGCTTCTATAGTAGAGAAACGTTGCGCTTTTGCTTTACCACATGGTCAAAGTCATATCATTAATGAAACTAAATGACATCAGAGGTTTCCTAATATGATGGACTGAGACAAGCAGCATCTTGATTCCTGCCAGAAGTATAAACCTGATCCCAGTCCTGAAGAAACATCAGACAAGACAGGACCAAATTGTCTGGCCTGTGCCCTTTAAAAATACCAATGTCATGAAACACAACAATGACTAAGGAACCATTCCAGATGAAAGAAATTTAACTAGATATAACTCATGGCCTGGGACCTTTTATTCACTTAAAGGACTTAATTGGACAGTTGGAAGGTACAGAATGAAGTTTATAGCTTAGATAATGGTATTGCTTCATTAATTTCCTGGTATGATATGTATCGTGATTATCTCAAACAATGTAGGGAATCCAAAATAATCTATTCAGAGGCATCATGCATACTTGAACTTCATTTCAAACCATGGGGGATAAAAATGCATCAATTTATGTACATATACATTGATACATACACACATTGAGACAATACACAAAAGCAAATAGAACAAAATGCTAACATTTCATTAATCTGTGTAGAAGATACATGGAAATCTTTGTATCCACTACTCTTAAAATTTCACTTTAAGTGTACATTTATGTCAGAAGATTTAAAGAAAAAAATAGACTGTCTTTGTTACTATGTTATAGACTTTTAGAAACATCATCTCTTTCAATAAATATTTCAACAGCTGCCTGAGAAATATTTGTTCTTGAAAGCAATCCATCTTTTTACTCTCTCCTGCCCTTCTGTAGTTAAACATAGTCTTTCTTTAGAGACCAATGAGATGCTTCTCTCTACCCAAGCCTGAAAGAAAGAGAGGGGCACAGCTTTACTATTATGGTGTGTGTGTGTGTGTGTGTGTGTGTGTGTGTGTGTGTGTGTGT
>LOJH01020351.1:3841-20790 GCA_001685095.1 Ellobius talpinus
GTCTACAAGAGCTAGTTCCAGGACAGGCACCAAAGCTACAGAGAAATCTCGTCTTGAAAAGAAAAAAATAAAGAAAAAAAAAGACAAAAAGAAAAAAGGTAATCTTCAGTGTGCGGGAGCAGCACTCATCTAAGACAGATATGAAACTTAGGTTGGAAAGAAGAGGTGACAGGCTGGGCACCTGGAGGTTCATCGCTTTGTTTATCCCCCGTCACTGCCAGCAGCCAGCGAGAGCTGGGCTTTGAACAGAGACCCCTGACACTGCAACAGGTGCCGGGCACCACACTTCCACTCTCAGCTGTCCAGGAGACCTCAGTGGGGGGGTCCTGCTGGATTCTGCGGGAGCTGGAAGGCACCTTGTGTGGGGACGGCTCAGCTACCTCCCTCAGACAACTCAGTAGCCGGCAGAGGCGGCCTTTGGCTGCCCTGGGCAGAAGCACTCTTCTCTGCCGTGCTGGCCAGAAGTCACACTGTCAATTAGCTAGCATCTCTCTAGATGAATGCTGTTGCTTTTGGGATCAGTGCGGCTGCAGGTGGTGGCATGGGTTTCCTCCAGAAGGGTCACAGAGTCTGATTTTCAATGCTGGCTGCATTCAATGCGCATGGTACTCATGAAAGTATTAGTAGACAGCATGGTTCTAGAACAGAGAAAAACCTTGTCCCACTTTTGAGTTGTTTGGTGTGTATTAGCAGGCATGAAGAAAAATGCTTATCTAATGATTTCGAAAAGCAACACTGCTTAAAGGGCATATAATGTGCTTTGTGATTGGACACAGTCACTGGGACGAGTAGCATTGTGAGTAACTTTGTGTAAAGTTAAGATATCTCTTTTAATCACATCTGATAAAATCACACAAAGACCCTCTTTCTTATACACCAGACTGGCATTCCCCAACTGAGGGACAAGGAACAGTATTTTGTGAGATGTTAAAATACACCCAGAATATTCTCCACAAAGCCTAAGTTTGAGGAATTCGCATTGTTCCCTCAGAAATTCCCAGAGTGGGGCAGGGCAGAGGGAGGGAGCAGGGACTGGGAAATGCTGCAGGCTCCAGTGTAGGGGAGCCTGGGTAGATGACTCTATCTGGACGTTCACTTGGGTAGTCTGATTTCCACAAATACTCTGTAACCAAGTCAACACACAGACAAATAGGTGAAGGATCTTAATTTCTCCAGTTCACAGTTTTTTGGGGGGTATGTTGATGTGGTCTTTGTGTGTGGTGCAAGCATGTGAATGTGCAGGTGTGCACTCGGAGGCCTGAGGATGACCACTGCCTTTCTGTCTTTCTCTGGCACCATACCATCTCTCAGTGAACCAGAAGCTCACCATTTTGGCTAACTTGGATGGCCATTGGATGTTAAAGATTTGCCTATTCCTGCCCCCACTGCTGGGGTTACAGGCACACAGAGTCTTGCCCAGCATTTTATATAGGTGCTGTTACTCAAACTCAGCAGGTCCTTGGGCTTTCACAGCGAGCACCTTGTCTACAGAGCCATCTACCGAACCCCAGTCCAGAGCCTTTTAAAAATAGAAGCATCCAAAATGAAAAATCTTAATCAGACCTTTACCTGAGTAGTAACAGTGGAGATGGTGAGCCATCTCCCTTAGCTGCATCCCTCAAAGTGAGATGAGGTGGATGATCAGCCTCTTTTGGATGGTACTAATATTCTGTTTGGAAACTAACCTGTGGCATAAAGGTTAGTCTTCATTGTGATAGTCATCCGCATTTTGAGGGCTGCCTCTTGTTGCAAAGGAACCAAAACTAAAGCCCCCACTCTTAAATAGCATTTATTAGTATTGCAGTGGAGTCTCCCTAGAGGTCTCCCATTTATTTAAGGATATATGTTATGGATAGAGAAGCAACTTCATTATTATATATGAGTATGCCCAACTACGACCCTTACTCAATCCAGGGGTCTAATATTCACATCATGTGCATTGCCATTTAGTTTCTTATCCAAACATGCCCCCTTCTCCCCCCTTTTAAAATATGTGCCTTGATAAAGTGGGAAAAAAACTAAAGAAACGAAACATCAAGGGCTTGCTATAAAGGAGAAGCCTAGAGAAGATAAAATCCCCATGGCAGTTCTGCTCAGTTGATGTCTGTGAGTGGAGGCACAGTGCTCACACGGGCAGCATTCTGCCCAGTGGTTTCTTGGTCAGGATGGTGAGAAAGCCCTTGAGGTTTTCTGTGGCTGTTGGGAGGAGCTGGAAATCCCATTTACTGAATCCACTCGATGTTCAGGCACCGCGCTATGAACGCAAACATATCGGAAACTTCTTCTATCACTTTGGTGGTGGGTTTCCCGGCCCCGTGGCCAGCCTTGGTGTCCACGTGGATCAGCAAGGGGTTGCTCTGCTTCCGGCTGCGGCCCACAATATATTGAAGCGTGGCAATGAACTTCAGGGAGTGCAGCGGGACCACCCGGTCGTCATGGTCAGCCGTGAGGAGAAGCATGGAAGGGTACTGGATGTCGTCTGCCTCCGGAAGCTTCACATTATGCAGTGGTGAGTATCTGCAAGGCAGAGGAACTTCTGTGAGGACGGACACCAAGAGCAGAGCTACCACAGACAAGAGGACAGCGCTGCACCAGGATTCACATGCTTCACCAGCCTGACCACTGCCGAGGAGGGCTGGAGCTAACAGCACATGAGGGCCATCATTTAGGCCAGGACTGTCAAGGGCTACTGAAAACTGGAGTGCTGAGTCACTTTACTTAGCTCTAACCTTGAAGGCTAAGAAAGGAAGTCAAGGGGGTGCTGAAATAATGGAACTGTTTCGAGTTTACCATTTCTGTATTTTTTATATAGCTGTTTATCTCTTGGTAGAAGGACCTGGCACCTGCCATGTGTCTGTCTTTTAGCAGCTCTAACGCTTGTACCCCAGGGAAAGGCTGCTGCTTTAGAAAGGACATGCCTATTCTCTAGGACTGGCTGCTAACCTGTACATTGAGAAGGCGTGGTTCTCAATCCAGCCCCACTGTACTGCATTTGGCCAATGGAGGGAAAGTAGGAGACACTCCTAAAGCAGAAGTTAAGGTGAACTGGTGAGTTCATTAAGAAAAAAGAGTTCAGTTATAGGATGAATGCTAACAGTTTAATGAAAGGAACATCTAGGTATCTTTTCTTTACATTTTACCCATTATTAATGTCTCAGTTTTCACAGTTTTACACTAATGATATAATAATTTGTTTCAGTACAGACTGAAAAGTGTGAAGTATGAAAACAGCATAAATTCTGCTCAGTTTCTCACATGAAGTCCAAGAAGCCTGAGGCTCAGTTTCCCGCTATAAGGTATTGGAAGGCAGAGGGTCCGTCTAACCAACCCCCCTGCATATGCGTTAGCTCTCTGCACAGCGTGGAAACCCTGCCTATTAAAATTGGGAGAACAATTCCCGTTAAGCTACAAGGATGCAGCCAGGAGCCCCTGCATGGCCCTCTCTAGCTGATGTGCAGGGCTCACTCACTAGCAGGGAAAAGGAAGGTTCAGTCTTGAATGAACAACATCAGAACACTGAAATATGAAGTAGGAGTGCCATAAATTCTTCTAGAACCCTCCTCCCTTTTAAAACTATTTAGGAAACATCAGATGCTGTGGAGTACTTTTTTTTTTTGAGACGAGGTTTCTCTGTAGCTTTGGAGCCTGTCCTGGAGCTCACAGAGATCCCCCTGCCTCTGCCTCCCGAGTGTTGGGATTAAAGGCATGTCCCACCACCGCCCAGGCACTGTGGAGCACTTTGACATCTTTGATATACAATTCAGAGTTCATCATTTTAAAGGTCTTGATCCTCCAGGTGCTCATCTCCACTTCATCTGAATTATGACTTCTCTGGACACAGTTACACCAGTGAACACCAGTGAGTAACCACAGAATTCATTTAGCTTTCTCCCCTTTGAGGATAAAATGTAGTTGTTTCAAAGCATTTAATTAGACACTTCAGATGATGTTCTAAGGAGGAAAGTTAGTTACAAAAAACAAAACATGACAAATTAAAAACGTTTTGAATCAGAATTTATGATTTTTCTGAGAAGACTGCGATGAGAAACGAGTTTCTTGTATAGCCTGAGGGAATTCCTAAACACAGCCGCTAAGTAATCTGCAAATGTTCCACTTGGGCTGCGAAGAATCAGAGAAAATGTCTCATTTACTCACTGCTGTCCTCAAAGCTGCTGAGGGTCATGAATAAAAGAAGTGTATAAACTGATGCCTCTAATTCCCAAGATTTGTGGGTACACTGAGCATAAAAATGGTTTAACTGTGTTCTATGTTCTTGTTTAAGAAAGGCAATGTCTCAGTACTGATAAACAGTTTTATACCATTCTATCTGAACTCCAGTAACAAATGGCTACTAGCACAGGAGATTCATTGCTCAGTGTCTCAGAGCAGGTGAGGTGTGAGCGGGCAGCACTTCTCGGGAACACTGGGAAAGAATGACAGTTGCCGCTACTGAGCAGAACTCAGTCTCACATAGCTACGGGGCTGAGGTCTCCATTTCTTCATGGCTATGAATCACAGTGAATCTCAGGTTCCAGAGGACCCTATTTCTACCTGAAAAATCCCTTCTTCATAGCACGACCTACATTAGTGTTTGACAGGAATCTTAGCCATCTTTATGGAAAACAGTAAATCTGGGGGTTTGTCTGTGACTCAGCAGTAGAATGCTTCTCTAGTATGTGCAAGATCCTGGACTCAATCCCCAACACAGCAGACAGAGCCTAGGAAGACAGGAGGGTGCCACCATCTCCATGACGCTGCAGTAAATTACATGCAGTCAAAACACCAAATGCTAATCCTGTTAACAATGGTCACAATTAAGATACCGAATTTTGAATAGCATATAGGCAAACATTAAGGAAGCCATACTTGAGAAGCCATTCGAAGTGTTGTTTGCTATCTGAGCACCCATAATCAGTGGTCCAGGCATGACCAATGGTAAACTTGTGGAACTTCAACATGTCCATCACTCCAACCTGGGCAATAACACAGCCGAAGAGGTCTGGACGTTGATTTGCACAAACAGCTAAAAACCAAGAGACAAAGAGGGAAGTTGTTTATAATTAAACATCTAGATGAACCCAGTGCTTCATATCTTCAGGACGCTGGTTGTTTCATCCCTAGAACACAGGCAGAAGTTTTCATAAATGATTCAGGCGTGAATCTCCAAGCAGCCCAAGGGAGAAGGTGGGGTCTTCCCAGTAATGGAGCATTTACTCCCCAGTAACAAAGTGGGGGATGACCTGCTACGTTACTGGTTGGCGCTTCTCCTAGTCAACTTGCTTTCTCAGGTGATGGGATGTGAAGGACTTGCTCAGATCTCAGGACCAGTTCAGCGCAGAAGAGGGGCTGAAATGTAGCTCTAACCAACACTGGCACGGTCTATGCTGTTTTCAGATGTTTTGTTGTTGCTTTGTAGCAGATAATCCAATGAATATTTGCCAAGTAACAGAATAGAATATTTCTAGGTAATAAAACCAAATGTACTGGGCAAGAGACCTGAATGAGCTGTTAACAAAGCACGGCAATCACTGTTGCTAATGAAGGTGGGATGCCACGAAGTGGAGCTGGTGCCCTTAACAGTAGCCAGTGAGGCTGGCTGGAAGCCCAGCAAGGCCGCATGACTAGGGGTCAGTCAAAAGATCTAGACTATTCCTGCCTCTGGCAAAACCCATAGTTCACACCCTATTCTAATCAGATCACATGTAATAAATAGCACAGAAGTCTGAGCCATTTCCTTAGAAGCCCAGATCCTCTCAGAGGGTTAGGAATGTGCATGCCCAGAATGAGCATCCCATCATCTTGATGTGGTGCCCAGAACGAGCATCCATCATCTTGATGCAGCTGTTTTTGTGGATTTCTCAAAGGACCTGGCTTAAGAGGGACAAAGCAAAACCATAGCAGAGTTAGTGGTGAACCAGTAGAGTATGACATAGACAGACCACATGGCCTTTACAATGTTCTTTCCCACTAAGCATGGACTCAGCCGTAGTTCTGATGGCTCTCTTATTTGTATCTATTCAAAATCTATTCAGGCTCTGACTACTTATCTTCAGTGAGGCCTCTCACCTGCTCAGCTTCTAGGCCCTTACCTTCTCCCCATCGGTTCAAGACTCCCAAAGCTTCCTGCTTCCCAGAGCAGAGAGAGAACTCAGGCTGCATTCCAAGTCTGTCCTTTCTGGTTTGGCTTTGGGACACCGACCTGAATCCATGAGGACATGAGCCTCCACCACCTCTCACCTAAATAGTCTGTGTTAGCCTGCAAGCCTTGGTTTATGTCTGACTCATCTGAACAGAAGCAAAGCTCCGGGAAGATAGCAACATCTGTCTTGCTTGCCCATCTATGCCTGACACCTAAAGACATGCATGGCATTTCTTGATGGCTAAGAAAATTTGTGAGCTGCCCCATGTGAGTCCTAAGAATCCAACTTGGGCCTTCTAGAAGATCAGGAAGTGCTCTTAAGAGCCGAGCCACCTCTCTCAGCCTCACCCTTGCTAAACTGAAACAAATTATTCTGGACAACTATACTTTTTCATTCATGAGCCAGCTGTGCACTTATTTAGCAGTGTCTGGGATTTATGCAGGTCACGCATGTCAGGCATCCCTTTACTATCACCAGCTATAAAACATTTGGCTAAAGACCGTGCTCTATTGGGGAAAGCATAGTACAAAAATTCATGTTTGGACATGCTCCAGATGTTTCAAAGATAAATGAACATTCAATCCTCGATGCCCAAAAATAGTGGGTGGAAAACAGTCATGTACTGTGCCACTTGCACATGTAACACCTTAAACATCACTGGATTCAGCCTGCCGGGCGCATACTCATGGATTCATGAGTATGCCAAGTGCTACTGAGGGAACAAAGAGTAAAATTTCACTAACCACCAACTTAGAAAAGTGCCAGGCTTAACCCAGTATCACTATTTCCTGTGACGTGACAGGAGGGGGCTATCTAGTCCTCAGTGTTTTTTAAGATGTAGATAATAGCATATCTGCCTCACAAGGTGCTCAGCAAGTGTCAGTATTCATACCAACCACTCCCTCCACTTCCGCATTATTACTAAAGTACGGGTTCCTCGTGTGTACCCCTCTCTATGTCCACGGCATTTAGCTGCACACAGTATAGGTCTGAACAAATGTTCCACGAGGCTCACATCTTACTAGCCCTGAGTGCACCATCAGGGGATGATCAGGTTCAGCTGGGGGCGGCCACACTGTGGCGTTAGCCCGTAGAGAGTAGAGCAGTCAGGGCAGGAGATGCTCAAATGCAACTGAGTTCTGCTGTCTCTGCACCACTCCCATTAGTGAGCCTCTGGGTAAAATGGAGCTGAGGAAAAGCCCTAAGGGGGGCAAGCTCGTGACTGAAAGAAAAAACGCAGCTCTTACCCACTAAGAGGCCGCCATTGGAGCCTCCGTTGATGGTAAGCCTCTTGGGGGACGTGTAGCCTTCTTTAATGAGATACTCAGCAGCACACTGAAAGTCATCAAAACAGTTTTGTTTGTTGGCCAGGATACCACCTGTAAAGTGAAAGACAATTAAAAACAGCATAAAAAGCAAGTCTGAGCTATTTCAAGGTTTCCACTGCTGACCAATGTCAACAATGGCTGCATAAGCCACATTGATAGAAATGCCTCAATTCAAATTTTATGGACTATGGAAATCTCAGCATTTCCACACTGCAGGCCCATACAGTGAATTTGTATTTTATTAACAAACTATACAACTTTTAAGGCAAGAGCCCCAAAGAGCAAAAGATGATCTGCTCAGTGAAAGAGGACATTGAAAAGAAGCTGGATGAGAAATGGACCAAGAAGGCCCATGCCCACCAGCCCTCTGAGCTCCACCTAGCACACACTATCAGAGCTGGTGGCAAGGGCTGTACCTGCTTCCTGCCCTGGAGAACCACCCTCCCTCTGCAGTGTTGTGCTCAGCCGCTAATTTAAAGGGAAAGCTGAGATTAGGGGGTGCAGCAGCAGAGCACACTGGGGACGCCTGACTGTCACACGCCTCCCCCAGGACTCATGGCGCATCATCACCTATCACCCTTCCTATGTACGAAACCAAAGAGATCCCTCAGAGGAAAGGTACAGGTGAAGGCCTCAAAGGAGGACAGCTGAAGTAACTGCCTCAGAATGAACAAAGAGCAGACCCAGATCTAATTAGATATTCAAGATTAACCACTTGTGCAGAAATTCAATTAAACATGAAGCAGTGCTACTGAAAGAATTTTTTCACATCAAAACAAATGTTATTAAGATTTTAATAAGCAATTACCGGTGAATTAGAACAGCTAGGATTACTTAGTTTCCAGGAACAATACCATTTGGTGTATATGTCTATTTTTAAAAGTGCATTACATTTTAAGCTCAATGAGCAGAATGAGAATCAGACACACCAATGTTTTGCATACCAGGCTATAACTGGAAAAGGTCCCCTTCTGGTCCTTTTATTAGCTTTTTGAAGCAATCATAAAGTAATCTGGCTGTAGTCAAGCTCCAACTTGTCTACTACCAAGGCTTTGGACAATGGTTGGTCTAATTAATGGATGCATGTAGAGGCAAACCAGGGCGAAGGTATCTTTGCTTTTAGACCACAGGGTCCATTCTCCCAGAGGGAAAATCTGGGAGCTGGAGCTGGCCTCAGGATCACAGTCTGTGGCCAGGATATGTGTGTATATGAACAACGACACACAAAATTAGGTGCATGAAAGGGGCTAGTTTTAGCCTTTGACTTTGAGATGTAGGTCAAATTTATGCTATGTATACATTTTTTCTTTTTTTCAACCATCTTTTCATATCATAGTATGTATTCAGTGTAGCTGAGATCCATCTACTCTCAAGTCAAAAATCACACAGTCACTCCTGTGCTGTGTCAAATCCAGTGACAACTGGGTATGGTAGAAGTAACCAGTCGTGCTGTGATGCTGTCAGGGAGCCTAGGAGGATGTACTGACTCCAGGGTCAGGCTTGGCCTCTGCAGCATCTCAGGACCTACTAGGCACATAGAACAATCATTTTATAGGTTTACTCTTGTTGCTGAACTGATGTGGGGAACCAGGCCTTGGAGGGTGGAGAAGAATGGTCTCAGATGTTCCTGCAGTGAAAGAAGATGCCTGTCGGTTGGTGCTGATGACAACCCCTAGTCCTAGTGACCTCTTGGCCGTATTGTAAATGATGGCAGAGCTTGGGAAGTGTGAGGCTGGAGGGAGAGTTGTCTTTTGTTCTCCACCATAAGGAAACAGACCACAGCAAGTGAAGAACAATTCTGGTTGCAGGGAAGTCTGGACAAGGTGTGAGAGGCTCCAGACAGAAGGAAGAGGCAGGGATTTAAACAAATGACTATCAGTAACAATCCCAACCTGGCCCTCTAGGATGAAGCTGGACTAGTCCACAAGCTCCATGGGGTCAGGAAACAGATACAGAAAAACCAGATAAGAAAAGGGGCTAAAAAGTCTGGTGTCTAAAGGTTACTCGGCCTTCCCAGCACAATGCTAGTGCATGCTGGTAGCCACACATAAAAGCAGTCACGTCACAGGGCTGTTTCTTTCTCCTAGCAGAAACTGGCCTGCTTTATAACCTCTTCTGAGATAGCCAGATAATGCCAAACTGAAAAGCAAGGCCTTCAGGAGGTGAACTAGACACCAGAAGCCCCCACAATCTCCCATACTACCTCAGGTGTTGCTAAAAACCAAAAATTCCATTTTGTTTGATGAGGACTATGTCTGAAAAATTGTGCTTCATTATCCTAGGCTACCAAGAAAAACAACATATGAAGAGAGCTGTTTTTACTGGGGGAACGGTTTGTGCAATGAGTCTGAAAAGGGCTCTCATTCTGCCAAAAAGCTCTCAGTTCTCTATACACCAGCTCTTTCCAACAGGAAGATCAGCATGACCTAGTCAGGTCAGCCTCGGTTCTGCAGAGAAAACACCCCACCTTTGTGCCACGTCTCTCCATATTCACCACCGCCTCTGATGTTAGCCACTGCGAGGACGCCACCCATGTGTCTCACAAAAATGAGCCTGGACACGCTGAGGAACAGTGAAGACAGTTTAATCTTCCAGCAACTGCCCAACAAGCCCCAAGACTCTTCCCCCACCTCAAAGTAAAATTGTATCCTAAGAACTCTCCATGCAATACAGCATCCAAATAGAGGTCCAATATTTTTATATTACTTGATTAAAGCGGAAAATGTATAACTTCTGATTACTACTTGCCTGCAAAGCGCACACATGTTCATAAACAGTACCTTTCACTCTTCTGGACTGGCAAATAATCCACTGTGAGATTCATAGTGCAGACATTACACAGAAACAATCAGAGACCCCATTTCACACTGATCTACCTTTGTAATGACTACCATGGCAAACAGAAGCACAGGGCCAGGCGACTCCCAGACCCTCCTGACAGTGGACCCATCAATAGGTAACACCATGTCTAAACTGCTCGACTTGGATAAAGCAAGCTCCTCTCGAGGACTTTAACTGCACCTCTCTGTGTCTTAGGAAATTTAGATAGCAATTAGACAATACAGGATGTGCAAGGACGGAGATCACACAGAACGGGAGAGGAACAAGCTTGAGGCCGAATGTTCTAGAAATAAGACACTATAGCAAAGAATGCCCCCCAAAATACTATGTGTTTTGGAAACCCTGGATTTGTTTCTTTCTTTTTTTTTACTCTGACCCTAAAAGTGTACAGTGATATCTTTCTGTTACAATTATTTTGCTTTGAACACTATTTCTGATGCTTTCCTTCTTTTTGTGAGGGGTGAGGGTGGGGCCAGAGAGGAGATGAAGGGGAGTCGGAGTGAGGTAGATACAATTAGACTAATCATGACCAATTCGCCAAAATGACTTAATGATTTGATCCTTTACATTTTCAGGCGCCTCTAACAGTTTCTCTCTTGAAACTATGACATCCAGTACAGGGATGAAGTGGCCTGGGGAGCCTCTCTTCATTCCTAGCCTAGAGGTCTAAAAAGAATTCACTGTACAAATGGAGAGACTGCTAGCTTTAGACACAGTAGACCCTCTCAGGGACCACCGGGATGAAGGGATGTGGAAGTGTGCATGTGTCCTGTTATCCCTGAACGAATCATGTGTCACCATCCCTGACGTAAACAGCACTCTCACTGGAAACGCTATACAAAGAGCAGCAAACAATGCCATATTTAGGCTAATCTAATAGATACCAACTAGCTTGAGTTTCCAGATAACTGCCTCAGAATCAGCGTGGCCTGCGACTGGACGGCCGAGATACGGCTGAGATAGGAGATGGCAGCCCAGAGAAGGGTTCCAAGCAGACGGACTGCAACTTTCAGCCTAAATCCAGGCTGTGCCACCCACCATGATACTCTACTGGAACCGGCAGCATGAATACTGCTCTGTATGATAATTTTATACAAGAGGTCCCTTGTCCTGCCAACCAAGGCAAACAGCCGACTCCTCAGTGTAGTTCAGTCTCATGTAAAAGATTCTGAGGGCAGGGGCCATCTTTTAGCTTCACTAAATCTAACATAATGAGCAGTTTCAGTTACTGGATGTCCAGAAGGCAAGAGCTTTTGTGCAGTCAGATTTAGGGCAGCTGGCTGATGGGTGTGAATGAGTGTGTCCCAGCCATTAGTCCACAAGTCTCCTCACAAATGGAAAGGATCCTGAGCCAATCTGGAACCAGACTTCAAATGAGGCACTAATTCACACTGCTGCTTCAAGTACGAATTCCTTTTATTAAAAATACTCAAGGCAAATTCTATTTCATACTAAGAATGAGATCCTGAAGTTGCAAAACAACTGACAAACTATTTAAACAAATAATAGCAATGAACATATGTAATATAGGCATTCATTATCTGAGAAATAATCACAGAATAGTTTAAAATGGATAGAATAGTTTAAAACTCATAAAATGTGTTTATGGCTAAGTATTAACAATTTATTTTAGGCCTCTACTGAGAAAATATAATCATTAGCTATGAAGGCATTCCTCTGAAAAGGTGAGAAGGTAGTGACATGTTAGCCAATGACATGCCCTGAGGACAGGAGTGTCCTCTTAAGACCTCAAATGATGGTAATCATTTGCAATTAGGCATCTGTAGACTTCAGAGCTACTCTGGAACAATCTATCCTATTGAGGGCATCAAGTAACAACAACAATAACAATTCAAGAAGTTAAATAAAAGTCCTGCCCTCTGTGAAACACCAAGCAAGCAAGAACCATGTGATTTAGCAGACCCCACTAAGGGCAGAAGACCACATACAGGTCGTCAAGTGTCCTGTGCTTACCTGTAGTTGGGTGTGATGGAGATGTTGAAGCCTCCATAGCCATATAAGAAAGCAGGATGTGACCCATCCATCTTTATGCCTTTTTTATGCACGATAAACATTGGGATCTTGGTGCCATCCTTGCTAGGGTAGAAAACCTACAATAAAGGAAAGCAAGGAAAGCAGAAGACTTAGCTACATCATGATGTGGAAAACACACACAGGACCTTAAAGGTGAAAAAAAACAACAGTTGTTGAATTCTCGGTTCAACGTGTGCAGCAGCATGGGGGAAATCTAGTACTACCGAAGGGCACATGGGACAGCGAGACAGTTTTGTTTCTCAGAGACAGGTGAGCGCAGAGAGTGTGGAGTGGCTGCTAAGAGAGGAGTCTAGCCTCTCCACCAATCGCAAGCTGGGGAGCCTTCCCTTAGCCTCAGTTTGCATCTCCCCGTGTGTCCATCACGCCCGTCTCAGGGCCTTCATGGAGCCACAAAAGAGAATGAGCGTTCAGTCCTCGGCTGCTCACCCCCTCAGCACTGGAAAGCCAGACTCTGCCAATCAATTTAATCTAAGGAGACTTCTTGTCTTGAAGACAAATTTCATGTTCAACTTCCTCTCCAAAGGTCAAGACACTCAATATGTCTTCATTTTTCTATGTTCAACTGTTAAACAAATGTTAGTAAGAACAAAAAAGATTAACTGAGCGAGCTGACAAGGACATCATGAAATCCTATTATTCTTGGCTAAACAAAGCCATTTTCTCAGGGTTGGTAATTAAGCCTCATAAACCTTTTCTAAGTCTGGGCTATCTAGGGTAAGTTCAGCCAACATTTCCATATTCATTACTTTTGGGATAAAGAATTAAAAGAAAAGGATAAGGACGGGAACATTAAATGCTCCTCTAGTGATAAGCAGACTGAGTGATAAACTACAGGCAGCGATAAACAGAATCCCGTAAATAGCTTTTTCTTTTGAGCAGAGGGTATTTTTACCCCAACTGACAATGGGAAGAGGCCTGGCTCAGTTAGGCTGTAAAAATCCTGCTGACCTTGGTCATGCTGGAGGGCATTGAGCTTCCAGTGGTTCTCAACCTGTGGGTCTCAATCGATTTGGGGGTTGCATATCAGATATTTATGTCACAATTCATAACAGTAGCAAAATTAGTTATGAAGTAGCACAGAAAGACTTTTATGGTTGAAGAAACTGTATTAAGGCAGCATTAGGAAGGTGAGAACAGATAACATATGCTCTTTTATTATTTTAGCAGAGGCTTTTTAGGGTACAGCTCTGCATCAGGAAGCTACCCCAAAGTCCTTGGAAACAGAGGGAGCAGGGAGAGGGGAGTGGGCAGGATAGGTGTTACAGGATAGTAGCATCCTGGTTATATTTTTTGTTGTCGTTTTTGGTTAACTTGACAGAAGTTAGGGTCATCTGGAAAGAGGAACCTCAGTTGAAAAACCAAACAATAAATAAAAAACTGCCTCCATCAGACTGTCCACATGCAAGTCTACAGGGTATTTTCTTGATTGCTGATTGTGTGGGAAGGCCCAGCTCACTGTGGGTGAGGCCACCGCTAGGAAGCTAGTCCTGGATGGTAGAGAAAGGTTGAGCCAGCCCTAGTTTCTGTCCTGAGCTCCCATGCTGGCTTCCTCAGTGATAAACAATGTGGAGGCCTAATAAACCCTTCCATTCCCAAGCCGCTTTTGGTCATGGTATCTTCAGCACGGCAATAAAAAGCAACTAGGGCAGTGTCAAGTACTCATCTGGTTTTGAACAAATTGTATTTTTTAAACTTGTCGATAAAAATAATAAAAAAAACCACAACAACTTTGTTTTTGATTGCTGAAACACTGCTAAATCGGACTAAATCCGGCAGTATAGGATCATGGGAGATGCTTTACAGATTTTGAATTGATCAGAGGGGACAGTTTGTGTAGAGTTACGCTGGATGTCACTAGTGGAACATAGCTGTGTGGCAGGGACACTGCTTCTCAGGAACACAGAGTAGGAGCCACCTGAGAAGCAATGGCGTCTATGCACAAAGGAGAAGCTGTACCCCATCACAATGGAAACATCTGTGCAAAACCCAGTGTTCCTTCCAGCTATGCCCAACTGCATCAACTGTCCCCAGTCCCTGCTCAGCTTCCCCTCCCTGAAGCTCTTGGCTGTCACTCAGGCATGTGGACAGATGTTCCTCTCTCTTCAGACCCTCACCTGCTCCCCACTGTGTGACACTTCAGTTCCCCCTCACCTTTTCTGCTCCATCCTGTGAGACCGCCAATGCCTAGAGCTGGCCTGTCATGCCCAATCTCACCTGGCTCTAGGACCAAAGCATACTTCGAGAGTGTTATGAAAAGCCCAAAAAAAGCCCCATATGTCCTCAGTGAAGACCCTTACCTGTGGTTTAAGTTGGTATGGTTCTGATGTTACAATAACAGTATTTTAAACTGTCAAAGTCAAAAGACAAGAAAACACCCTGTAAAAAGGCAATTTCTTTCTTAAAATACACACACCACTCCTCTTCTACTAATAACTGAGCCTAAACTAAAGCCCATGCAAGCATTTTGGAAACTGTCATTAAAAGTAGTCAGGGATGGAGAGATGGCTCAGCAATTAAAAGCACTGGCTGCTCTTTCAGAGAACTTGGGTGGATTCCCAGCACCCACCTGGTAGCTCACAACTGTCTGTAACTCCAGTTCCAGGGGACCTGACAACCTCTTCTAGTCTCTGAGGGTACCACGCACACTCAAGGTACAGAGAGGCATACATACAAGTAAAGTACATACAATAAAAACTAAAACGCAAAGAAGGAAGGAAGGAAGGAAGGAGGGAGGGAGGGAGGGAGGGAGGGAGAGAGGGAGGAAGTTAAGAAGTACTCCAGGCAGTTCCCATCACACACTGGCTTCCTGTTGAGGCCACTTTGCTAGATGAGGAGAAGCCAACAGATTCCTCCCTTCACAAACACCACCACACACTCTGCATCAAGTGGCTCCCAGGGGTTTTATCATCCTCTTTGGCTGGGGCTAAGCATCTATGAAGAATCATTTTATGTTCCAAGCGGCATGGAGCCCCAGACCTTCAGAACTGGTACATTTTCTGGAACTTGCCTAGGCAATCTATCACTTTTAAGGCTCTTAGGTCAGTCAGTCGTTTGTGCCTTCTTTACTGTCAGCTTTCCTTGTTCTTTCTTGCCCAGTTTAGGATTCCTGGCCAGCCCTGTGACTGTCATTAATTCCTGAAACCCTTTCATTCTCATCTCAATCCATTGGCTTCTTTTCTCCAGCAGCGGGCCAGACACCAGGGAATGGCAGTTGCTTCATCACAATTTAGCAATACATGAGCTTAACTGGCCCTGAAAGTGTGTGATGAGGCTCCTGTTCCATGGGAATCTGTGCACTTCTGTTCATGTGTCCTCCCTAAATGTCTCCTTGCCCCACCCCTCCCGACCACCATCCAAGTCGATCTAGGGTAACTGCTTCCTAGGCTTTCACGTTCATTCGTTCTCACCACTCCACACTGGCACCCTCTTCCCTTTCTACCTGAAACACCTGTCTCTGTTCCGCACCTCCCCTCCACGACTGTCCTCTTCCAATCACCACTTAAGCTTTGAACTTTCTCCCTTTCTGGGGCAAGTAAATAGACTTCAGTGTCTCCAACAACGACTTCTGTATGACCCGATCTGCTCTTCAAGCTGAATTTTACCTTCACCCAGACTCACAGGACTGACCTTACCTGGTGTCACCCAGACTCACAGCTTACCCGTCTCCTGCCTCCTGGATGTCTCTGACTCTCTGCTCTTTCAAGAGTCATCAGTGAGGACTCTGGTCTTCTTCAGCTCACTCATCTACACAACCTCTATTCATGGCTATAATCCTTCCCCACTTTTCCATAAGCCTGGAAGCAAGCCTGTATACACAAATCAGGGTCACCTCAAAACATCTCTGCTTTCTCTGCGTCTGTTCTTTCGGGGTGTCCACTGTGGGCATTGCCCTACAATGGGACGGTGATGCTCTTCTGGAAACTTTTAATGGATGGGAACAACAGCTTATGTGGAGCTAGCAGGTGCCCACTGGAGGGGCAGGAAAAGCCTGTAACCCTAGACTAATGGCTTATCACATGGCTGATGACACTGTCTCCACCTTTCTGCCAGAGGCACAGAAAACGGCCATCCAACAGCAAGAGTCTACGGGGACAGATGTCATTTGGAAGCACGGTTAGATCCTGAGAAAGCTATTTTACACAGGAGCTTTCATCAAAGATAATGCAAACAGAAAACAATGGCAAAGCAATCCAGAGTTAAACCATGAATAAGAAAGCTTTTTCCCCTTAATTTGTTTTTCTCCCCCTCAAAATTTAATTATTTTGGAATCCTGAGGAGCCTGAGGAGAGGGCTCTGCCCTTTGTTGTTGTAAAGAAACAGACAAAAGGCAGGCCTTCTCTTCAGTTCCAGGGCCCTAACACTGTGCATGACAGCCAGCCTATGCAAAGCTCACCTGACGTAACTGCCCATCCCCAATGAGCAGCTGAGTGTATCTCTTGTGACCAACCAGCCCACCCAGACCCAGAACTGGGTCCCAGGACTGAGCACCCAGCCCACCCAGACCCAGGACTGAGCACCCGGCCCACCCAGGCCCAGGACTGAGCACCCGGCCCACCCAGGCCCAGGACTGAGCACCCGGCCCACC
>LOJH01020352.1:0-11945 GCA_001685095.1 Ellobius talpinus
GTCAACATCTTAAAGGTTATCTTGCCCCAATTTCTGGAGAACATACGTGCATGTATAGCTGTTAGGTCCTTGGTTCCCAGGGGAGGAGGGTAAACATTATGGCACGGAGGCTGAGAGGGTTCAGAATTGTCAGAAATGGCTTTAGAATTGTCTTAAAGTCTTACAGATAGAAAGAAGGTATTATGGGATCTTTCTCTGCAACAAAGGAAAGCCACTGTTTTTCAAGCTTTTTTAGGCTGTATGTGGATGTACATGCCTTGCATTGGCGCCATTTGTACCTGGATGTTTCTCTCCTGCCCACCAGTTCCTGATTAACCACTCTGAGGCTTGATATTAATTACAAACTGTTTGGCCAATGATTCAGGCTTCTTACTGACTACCTCTACACATAAATTAACCCATTTCTATTAATCTATATGTCTCACTTCCTTGGCGACTGCTGCTGGTGTCTCTCAGACTCCATCTTCCTTTTCCCTTTGTCTTTGCTTGAATTTCCTGCCTGGCTCTATTTTGCCTGGCTTTTGGCCAAAACAGCTTCCTTTTTCATAATTCTTTATAACCAATGGTAATAAAACATTCATAACATACAGATCGGCATCCCACATCAAACATTCAGGCTATAAAACTCAGCATGAAGACAGCACCACCTGCCAAAATGAAAACAAGGGCCTAATCCACAAAATTCATAGTCCTGGGAAAGTCTCTAACTGTGCCAACCTTGCTTTTTGGCTTCTGTAGCTCTGCTTCTGGCTGACTGTTCTTGTTAACTGAAGTATGCCCACCTAGACCATGGCTTTTGTGCCCAGGGCCCAGGTTTTGAGCCCTGGGATCCTGTACATCCAGGGTGGTTGCTGGCATAATAATAAAGACTTTCTATTTTCTGAAATCCATGTCCCAGCAGTCTTATCTGGTGGATACCTCACAATATTTCTGGGGGTTCCACTGAGATACCCAGAGACCAGACCTTGAGATACCAGGACTCTCAAGAGTGCAGTGGCCATGGAGCTCCTAGGGGTTGCACAACCTGAGTTCCAGATCCCCAAGTCTCCCATTGATCATTTGTTGCCCAGCGCTTTGGAGGAATCTGACACTTCCACCCTAAAGGAAATGAAATAGAAAGTTGCCTGGTCTGTCACCTCTGGAGGAAAGTCTGGTTAAGCACTTATGTTTGGATACAGGAGAGGCAGGACACAGCTGGTGATCTAGTATCTGGGATCCATGTGAGATGTCCCTGGATTACTCTTGTTTGTTGAGGTATATGAATGTGTGGTGGCCACCTCTGGTTGTCTTTACTGTGTTTCTTTCTCTCTGTGTGTGTGCATGTGTACACATGTGTCTTCCTATATGTTTCTTTTACTTCTGTTTCCCTCTGTTAACCAATGGTTTTCTAGATCTAAATCCTTTTGGCTTTGCCAGGTCACCCAGAGAAACAAACAACAAATAAACAAAACCAAGAACCCCAAAACCAACCAAACAAAAAACAAAATCAATAAACCCTGCCTGTCTCACTCTAGAGCTGTAGCTTGTTTAGTTACTTCACTTCTGCTCACAGTCATGGCCATCTCAATGTGTGTGTGTGTGTGTGTGTGTGTGTGTGTTTGTGTGTGTGCATGTGTGTGTGGCGGAGGGAGCAGGCTACTCATCCAGTCATCCAGGGACCTGGGCCAGGTAAATGGAATGTACACAGGAAAAGGGAAATAGTTCCCCTGGGGTGAGCATTCCCTCAGCTCCTCTGCCTACTCTAAGGGACCCAAGGGAAAGGGAAAAGAGGACGTTCCACTCCTTTCATGACTTATGTCTTCATTTCAAGCAATGATCCATACAATTGAAAACCTCAGAACCTATCATTCCCTGAAAAAAGTAGAAAAGCTATCCCCAGGCTGGATAGGGGAAATCACTTGCTGGACAACACAGCAGTCTGGGTAAAATGGATTTTTTTTTCTTCTGTTCAACACTGACCACGGAGACTTTAAACAACTTTTGCTAGGTCCTTTGTAGAAGGATTAACAGACAGCTGCTAAAAAAATTTCCTTTGTCACTCATTTGGCCCAGATATTAAAAAGTCTGAAAATTTTAAAGCTCTAAATAGATCCCAGTTGTCAGAGGCAGCTCAAAAGATGTTTAATAACAGAGAATTGATTGGGAGACTTTTTGCATAAACTGAAAACCCTATCACTTTCTCTGATGATGAGACAGACTTACAGATGCCCAGTACAATTTTCATGTCTGCCCCCTGTCAGAAGAATATCTTCTAGCTAAAAGTTCTGCCTCCAACCAAAAGATACAGTTGGACTATCTCTCAAATGGACAACAAAGGTTCCCGAGGGTATGGGCAGAAACTATCCTCCCAGGACTGACCCAGCACTAGGTTTCTATAATTCTTCAACTAATCAGTTTAGCTACCCCCATCCAGATTAAGCAATAACCCAATGATCTTGGAAACAAAGAGAAATTGCCATCCATATTATGTGGCTTGGAGAGACAGTCATCCTGGTGACCTCCCAGTCACCCTAGAAGATACCTCTCCTGCCTGGGAAGAAGCCTGGAACCTCTGATTCTCATGAGTCTGATTCTTCCAGAGAAACAGTTTTACACTGTCTTGGACTTGAAAGATGCATTCTTCAGCCACCCCCCTCCTCCCTCCCCCACCCCCACTGGCAGAGATCAGTCAGTCTATCTTTGCTTTTAAATGGACAGACCCACAGGGAGGTTACAGTAGGCAACGTCCATGAGCCAGGTTGCCCCAATGATTGAACAATTATCCAGTTGCTTGATGAGACACTAAGTGCTGACCTCCTGACCTTCTATCAGAGGTTTCCTGGGAATAGATTATAAAAAGGCCACTGAGGGACTGTTGCCCATTGTTACAGACTTTGGGCTAACGAATGTCAGCTAAGAAAGCCCAACAGAGACTGCCTATCTTGGCTACCAGGTGAAGGGAGGCAAAAGGAGCCTTTCTAAGAGTAGGTTTGCTGCCATCCTTCAGATCTCAACTCCAAAGACTAAGAGACAGGGTTGAGAGTTCCTAGGGTCAGTTAGGTATTGCTGTCTCTGGACACGAGGGTTTGTGGAAATAACTCGGCCCTATAAATCAGCACAAAGCGAGCACCAAGCCCCTGACCTGGGCTGAGGAGACTGAACAAGAGACATTTGAGGCTTTGAAAACAGCTCTGACTCCGGTTTATGCTCCAGAACTTCCTTCCGGATGTCTCAAAACCTTTTCACCTATTCGTTCATGAAACAAAAAGCATTATAAAATGGATTTTAACCCAAACATTGGGGCCGTGGAAACAACCTGTGACACAGCTGTCCAAACCATAGGACCCAGTAGCCACACAATGGCTCACCTGTCTAAGAGCTCTGGTGGCTACTGCTAGTTTAGTGGGGGGGAAAAAGGGAAGGGACAACTTAACTATGGATCAGGAGAACTCACAGCATCCTGTGTTACTGATACCCTCTGAGGAACGCCAGAATGCCGACTGTCTTATGCCTGTGTGGCCCAGTACCAGCTCCTACTCCTGGCCCGCCCTCGAGTCTGGTTTGAGAATCCCACCACCATCAATCCTGCTACTCTTTTGCCTGATGACAACTCACAGGTGCTCATCCACAACTGTCAGAAGATGAAAGATAGAACCAGTATGTGGGAGCTGCAGCTGGTACTTTACCTGAGATGATATGGGCTCGAACCAGGTACCTCAGTCCAGAAAGCAGAATTGATTGATCTGACCCAGGCTCTCAGATGAGGAAAGGGAAAGCCCATCACCATATACATGGACAGTTGCTATGCTTTTACTAGCAAACATGTCTGTAGTATGGTCTATAGAAAAAGAAGGCTTCTTACTATAGTGGTCTATTATTTGTGCTTTAATAAATAAAGCATGCCTGAAGATCATTGCAAAGCATCCACACTAGTAAGCCGTACATGTCAGGAAGTGGTTGCACACACCTTTAATACCAGCAGCCATACTAACTGGCCATAGAGTCCGGGTGGTGGTGGTGCACGCCTTTAATCCCAGCACTAGAGAGTAATATAAAATAGGAGAAAGCTCTCACACTCAGTCTCAAACTGAGGATCTGTGGTGGCAGGACTGCCCATTCTCGTTCTGAGGTAGAGGTAAGAACTCTCTAGTGGCTTGGCTGCTTTGCTTTTCTGATCTTCAGGTTGAACCTCAATATCTGTCTCTGGGTTTTTATTATCTGTGCTACATCTCACCATTGGAAAAAGGGACATTAGAAAAATCTTGTCCCTCCTAGAGGCAATTAGGCTTCCCCTACAAATTGCTGTTCTCCACTGCTGAACTGCTAAGATGGCTGTCCAGCAAACAGCCTTAAGATTGGGGAGGCCTATCAATATTTTGATGACATACCATGGCCTGGTGCTGCCTGAGACTGCACGGTAAAGAAGGAATGGACAGCTCAAACCCACAGATTGATGGAGGACACCAGAGGGAAAGATCATTCTCCCAGAAACTGCGGGTAGGACTCTGGAAACTGACCTTCACCAGGCTACTCATCTGGGGTCCACAAAGCTTTCTGAGTTACTCAGGCCATGGTATATTATAGTGTGGGATGTCTTAGCCAAATGCCAGATTTGTGCTCAAGTAAGTCCAAAACAGGAAGGTGTCAGGGTGAGAGACCAACACCCTGGCAAACTGGGAAAACTGACTTCACCCAGATCCAGCCTGCCAGGGGAGGATAAAATAGTACTTGGTAGTTTTTACAAGTTTTTTTTCCTGGTGGGTAGAAGCATTCTCCACTGAAACTGCTTAATTGGTAGCTTAAAAGTTCCTCCAGGGACTGGTCTCCTGATTTGGCCTCCACCAGCAATGCGGTTCAACAATGGTTCAGCTTTTATAGCCAAAAACTTTCAACTAATAGCTAAAACTTTTAGACTTAGCCTGAAACTTCATAACTTAGATAGACTGAAAACCTCATTGTGCTGGGTTGGTGGCACACGCCTTTAATCCCAGCACTTGGGAGGCAGGGGCAGGTGGATCTCTGTGAGTTTGAGGCCAACCTGAGCTACAGAACAAGTTCCAGGACAACCAGGGCTCTGACACAGAGAAACCCTGTCTTGAAAAACAAATAAGTAAGTAAGTAAACAAATAAATATGCATATAGAGCTCAGAATTCTGGGTAGGTAAAACGCTCATTAGAGCCCGGCAAAGGGTGGATAAGCCTTGCTTTGCTTTGTTTTGGGCCTGTTGCACTCCATATAGGGATGGGTTTACCCACTAAGAGATTATGTTTGGAAGACTTCCTCCAAAGCTTCCCCAGCTCAGAGAACAGTCATTGACAGACCTCTCTAACCATTCCTTTCTCAAGTTACCCCAGGCCCTTTAGTCCTCCACACAAGCTATTCATCCAAGAGACCCAGCAGGCCTCCGAGTCTACCACCACCGACTTCTCCTTGAGTCCAGTGATACTGTCTGGGTCCAGTAGGTAGCCAAAGGGGCACCGGAACCAACTTGGAAAGGACCCTACATGGTGATTCTCTTCATTTCTGTGTCTGTGAAGAGAGCTGACCATTACACCAGGGATCCATCACACCCAAAAAACAGAAGCCACTTTCCAGACATTACTACCAAACGGACTGTCTTCCAGATTACAGACCAATAAAAATTAAGATTTCATCAGGTACCAGGCCCTTCCACTCACTGCTACTCATCCTCTTCTTGAGACTTATGTTTGGTATGAATAGAGGGTTATGGTCCAATCCCCACCACCCTGAGGCCTGGACCCGGGAACTAAGGGAGACAGATTTAGGAGAGGTAACAGCTAATCTGGCTATAGACCAGCAATTCCATCTTGACCTTTGCTTGCTGATGCCAACTTTTAGTGTCTTCTTGTATTGGAGAAAGGAAAGATATGGGAGTTTATCTTTTGAGATAGAAATACAGAGTTTACAATTCTATGCATGCCCTGAGGCTGGAGCCCCTATTTGCCAGGAACAGTGGAGTTCCCATTGCAAAAAAATAGGATTGTGAAATTAAGGCTTCCTGAAAAATTCCTTAAGAAAGATTTTGGTCTTTGGGAAACAGGAAAAACCTGGAAAATCAGACTCAATGTCACAGGAAGGGATCTTGGGGATAGTTAATCATTCCCAGTCAAAAATCAAGCAGGATTGCTGGTTATGCTTAGATACCTCGCCCCTAATACATAGCAATAGGAAATAACCAGACTGTCGGCCCCTTGATTTGGGAATCAACATTAGAGGATTCCAAGGGGCTGACACTGGCCTAATATCCTAAACCTTTAACCTAGGCACTTCCCCTTATTCTGATGCCTGCTAGTCTGCCTTAGGGGTTGTTAACAGCAATATTACCAAGCTCCTGAGACTACCTGGTGAGCATGTGCTAATGGTTTGACTAAATGTGCCTCTTCAGATGCTTTCTGAGCTAAGTAGACAGGTTGATCAGTACCTAGAGGTATTATACATTTATGTTTCTGAATGAAAACAACAGTTAGATACCCTTGCAGATAAGGTCCTACAAAATTGAAAAGGCTTACACTTAGTTCTCATATGAAATAAAGCAAACTATGCATGGATTTGGGAGAAACCTGTTTGTTTTCTCTAATTGATCAGGAGTAATTAGAGGAAATCTTGCTATTGCTAGGAAAACCTCAAAAATAGAAAGAAACAAAACATATATAATTGATACCAGTCTCTGTTCTGTTGGTCCCCCTCGCTAAATACTTTGCTATCAGCACTGGCTGGGCCTTTAATTCTCATTATTATTGAATTAATGGCAGACTCCTGCATCTTAAACTATATGGCCAGTTACATATCAGTTCAGTAAAATTAATGGTCCTTAGGACCAACTACACCTCCTTAGAGCTAGAGGAGGAGTCCATGATCGGACTCATTCACTAAGCCCAGTGGGTAATATAACAGGGCTCCAGACTTTAGAATAACTGGCTCAATGATGGGAATAACATTCAGGCTACAAATCTCAGCATGTAGAGAGCACCATCTGCCACAATGAAGACAAAGACTTAATTCATCACAGTCTATAGTCCTTGGAATCTCCAAATATTCTAAACTTGCTTTTTTGGCTTCTATAGTTCTGCTTCTGACTAACTGTTCTTGTTAACTGAATTATATCAACCTAGACCATGGTTTTTGTGTTTAAGAGCTCATCTTGAGGAAGGCTCAGTACTACACTGATGTGGAACAATCTTTTACATTGTAAATATGTATTACTCTCATTGGTTAATAAAAAGCTGACCGGCCTATAGCTGGGCAGGAAGAGATTAGGTGGGAGAGGCAGAATAGGAGGATGCTGGGAAGAAGAAGGGAGGAGTCTCAGGAGTTGAGAGTGGAATGCAGAAGAAGCAGGAGATGTACATGTCATTTTGAGATAAGGTACCAAGTTACGTGGTAGAACACAGATAAAAATATGGGTTAGTTTAAGTTGTAAGAGCTACTTAGTAACAAGCCTAAGCTATTGGCTGAGCATTTATAATTAATATTAAGTCTCTTTGTGGTTATTTGGGAACTAGCTGGTGGGACAGAGGTGACCAGCGGTCCTGAAGAAAATCTTTGACCATACTACACTGGGATCCTGGACATCCAGTATAGTTGCCTGCTGGTTAATATAGACTTTCTATTGCCTGAAACCCATGTCCCAGTAGTCTTCTCTGGCAGACACTCCACAACAGACACAACTGATTCTTATCAAGAAAACTAAGTCCTTGGGAGCTGGAGAGATGGCTCAGCTGTCAAGAAGTCTTGCTGTTGGATTTGGGATTGTTTTTTAGCACTGATATCAGGTTCTCACAATCACTTGTAACTTGTAGCTCCGGAAGATCTGAGGCCTTCTTTTGACTTCTTTGGGCATCTGCATGCAAATGGTGCACACACATATACTCATGTGCACTTACTTACACCTACAATTAAAAACACTTTAAAAAGATAAAACCGAGCCTATTTACCATCATTTCATACCATCTCACAGAGACATTCCTAGCCTTTGCTTCAACATTGTTTCTCCCAATTTTGCACATCAGGGTGCCATTCATTTATCCTCATCAGTTCTCTCCAGTGATTTGTGTTCTTGCCTCCCTCTATCTTCTAGACAATGAACTCTTTTCCTGGTTCTGTTTGTCTCTGAATTCTTCACAACATGTAAAGCAGAGCCATGCACACTAAGCAGAAGCTTAGTAAATGTTTGCATCACTGAATGAATTCTCCTTTGTAATATTTGCTTTAACAGAGAGTGACAAGAATTAGAACCTGGGTGGGAGCATTTGATGTACTCTCGATTCATCTAGTTGAAAATGATACACTCCAAGTGTCAATTTGAAGAGGCACTGCTTTCCTGCCTTACTAATTGGTTAATACCAAGGAGTTGGTTGGCTAGCCATAGGGGAGAGTTAATCTAGAGTGTCAACTTGATGGGATTTAGAGTCACCTAGGAGCCAAAGCTCTGGGTAGGAGGAGTGTCTGTGAGGATGTTTCCAGAGAAATTTGAGAAAGGAAGACCAGACTGAATGTGGGTAGCACTACCCCATGGACAGGGATCCCAGACTGTATAAAAAGAAAAGCAACCATCTCTCTCTTTTTCCTGACCAGATACAATGTGACCAATTGCCTACTATTCCTGTCATCTTACCTTCCTCACCATGATGTACTTACTGTACCCTCAAACCATGAGTCAACATGAACCCTTCCTTCCTTTGGTTGCTTTTGCTTGCCACAGCAACACAACTAAGAGCCAATACTTTTGTCCCCAAACAAAGAGAGTTTTTTTTTTGTTGTTCTTGGCTTTTTGGTGATTGTAGGAATTGAACTCATAGCTTTATACATGCCAAGCAAGTGCTGTGCAGCTCAGCCACATTGTCTTGGGCTCAGTAACCAGGCATTTAGGCTCGTTCGGCAAAGGGTTCCCCAGCCCCATGTATCGTAGTTCTTTGCGTTTGTCTGATTTTCTGTCTCACAGCACAGCCCTTTAAGTCATCAGGGGTGCTTGGCTCTTTCCCTTGGCCTTGAGTAGATTTCTCCAGAGTTGGAAAAACAGCAGCAATCCCTTCTCCCTTCCCGGGAAGGCTTTTGGAAAACAGAGAGAGAGAGAGAGTCTGGCACCAGGTGTTGTATTAAGTATGACACCAGTTTAGATTTTGAGTAAACGTTTCCAGAGGGTGAAGTGGTTGTGCGTGTTTTCAAAAACCTGGGCACTTGGGAGAGCGTAGCTTGACCTCTCGAGCGTAGCTTCTGGAAGCTCACTTGCTGATTGTGTTATTTGTGTTATTGTGGATATTTCAATTTGATGTCTCTGGTTTGTACTTTATCACTGTAAAATGGGGACAGCGTCATTTACTTTATAAAATGGTTAGGAGATGTTAGTAAATTAACATCTAAATTGCTATTTCTATTTCTCCTAAAGGTGGCTTGAAGACAAGGACTTGAGCCAAAGTGGTTTAAGTGGAAGGAGACCTTAGGAACTAGGAGCAGGGGAATGGGGGACTGTCCATGCCTCTTAACCATGGCCCACAGGACTAGGGTGCTGGGTGGGCCACTTATCATCAGGCCTGTTGTCTCTAGTGGTTGAGCTAACGAGGCCACACCTTTCCATAGTGCCCATCTCTATGAGCCTATGGGGCCATTTTCTTTCAATCTCCCATACCTCTGATTACTGCTTTCATCCATAACCATGCCTTTTTGGGGAGGGATGGGGTATAGATTCACATACAAACCTTGACATTGTGCATCCCCATTTCAAGAGGAGAAAATTCAGATGCTAAATCAGTTTTCCCAAGCATTACCCCCTGTTGGAGAGATTCTAAGGCCTTTCCTCTTGTGCATTGCACTGGAGTTGGGGCACACATCTGTGCTGTGATTGTTTTTTGTCACTCCTGTATGAGTTGCTCCTTTGTTTGGAAATTTGGACACCCGAGGACATGCTCCCTACCTACCATCTTTGTAGTCAGGGTTTGGCTCAATCTGTTCATGACAGAGAATGTCAAAGCACCTATTTTTTTTCCTACAAACAAATTAGGAAACAAATATTGGGATCTATAAATTCTCTCTTTTAGTACAACAGAAGAAAGAGTCTTCTACATATTTCCCAGGTATCCATTCTTCTCAGCATTGGCCAGTGCAGAGAGAAAAAGGAAGACAGTGTTTATTAAGAGCTTTCTCACTTTAAGTTTCAATTCCAGGCGTTGTTTCTGGCCTATGCTTAGATGTGGCTGGGTACACACAGTAGTACCCTTTGAGGGCAGCCATAAGATCTATATGCAGAACAGAAGCATTAAATAAGGAAGGATAAATGAGGAAGTCTCAGTACTGAGACTGTGTAAGACTATTTTTTTGGCAGTGCTGAGGATGTAGCTCAGTTTGAGAGTACTTGTCTAGAATGCAGGAGGCCCTGGGTCTGTTGCCCAGGACTGCAGAAACTGGGTGTGGTGGCACATTATTGTAACCTCAGCAATCTGGAGGTGGACACAGTAGGACCAAAAGTTCAAGGCCATCCTTCACTACAGAGTAGCTAGCATGGCTACTGGAGACCCTACCTCAATGAGACCAAATCAGACCACCAGAAATGTCATGATAGTCTCACCATCCTTTCTACTCGGTACATTGAGATTTATCCACATGGTCCATGGATGGGGACTTAGGGCAAGGTCTCTGGTGCTTTGGTTCCCCACTGAGAAGCATGGTGAAACACTGAGCAGCCTCCAGGAGTGAACTCCTCTTTCCTGAGATGCTGGCCCTTGCAAAGTTGGTTTTCTTGATAACCTGGAGAATTTTAGATTGTGAAAATGGACATTGTTGAGATGCACCAACTTTAAAATCAGGTTTTTTATAGACTACTTGGATGGAAGGCCAGGAGGGAAACAGAGAGCTTCTTGACACATACATTAGTCGCTACAAAGCAAAACAAGTTTACAAGCACAGCTTTGAGATCAAAGGGAATCAGAATCCCTGAAGGAGTTCTAGCCAATGAGGGACAGCGATTAGAAATGCATCAGGTAATTGCTGCTGTAAAGGGAATGTAGCAGCGGGGGTCTGCAAAGGATGCTGACACTCAGTTCCCTTCAGTGTGTTTGTTAGCATTAGAGGGCCTCAAGGGCATCATAGGTACTCATGATGGGAGGGAGAGCATTGGCTAGAAATAGCATCTCAATACCTGGAGACTGAATCTGGACATGATGAGGCCTTGAAAGGACTTCCTCCAAAGCTTTGGGGAGAGAGGGAGAGAGAGAGAGAGAGAGCGAGAGCGAGAGCGAGAGCAAGAGAGAGATCACTGCTATGGGAAAGATGGTGGGTAGGTGGGTAGAGGGTATAGAGGAGGTTCTTCAGAGATCAGTCTTGGGCCAATCCTCAGAACAAAGGAAAGATTTAACTTTTATAATCTCTTAGAGCTAATGGGAAATTTCACATCCTGTGATTTATTTGAGCATAGCCTTCGTGGTAAATAACACGGAGGCGCTAGGTATCATAAACTAGAGCTGTCTATCACAGCACAGGCTGCTTCAAAATTTTCTGCTCCAGAGAAAACCTGCAGGGAGGCATGGCCTGATTCAGGCTTTGGCATCTGATCTAAAGTTGCAGGCTGTGTCGAGTTCCAGCAGTGGCAATGTTAAAAGTGTGAGATGGTGCTCCCATAGTGAAAGCCCGGCTGGAACTTGGTGAGTGCTGGCTCTGTCATTTACTAGACATGTGACCTCAGATGATTGAGGCTTCATGGGCTTTGGTCTTTCTGCCCATGCATGGGTTCAATACCAGGCCCTACTCAGCACTGTTGAGAGAGTCCATGACTTAGCACAATGCCTTCCCTGTTCTTTCAGGTATATTCAGGAGATGTCTCATAAATGCTTGCCATTATCAGCATTGTCAGTTTCTATGATGTTTGGTATCATCTGCATGTAATTAAAATTATTTTTGAGGGCTGGAGAGATGGCTCAGTGGTTAAGAGCACCAACTGCTCTTCCAGAGGTCC